>VXAB01005743.1:217504-259611 GCA_013399175.1 Odontophorus gujanensis | reverse complement strand
AGAATTTTTCTTTCATCTCTTTTTTTCTTCACCATGTATTTCCATAAAATTTTTTCCCCGCTTTCCTTTGGTAATAAAAAAAAAAAAAAAAAAGAAAAAGAAAAAAACAAGTTTTATTTGTTTTTGCAATATGAATCAGTTAAACAGAGATGTAAGAGATCAGAAATCATTAAAAAGTAGAAAGATATGGTTGTATAAGGAGAGATTCATAGAGCATCTTAGGGATTTTTACCAGAGATTAGATATAATCTATAAAAAGAATTTTTTGTCTTCCAAGCTTAGGATGTCTGTTGGGTTTTGTTGTTGTTGCTGTTATTTTGTTTGCTATTGTTTGAGTTTGTTGCTAGGCCTAGAAGTTATGCCGGGAAATACAGAGCACTAAAGGTAAAAAGAAAAGTGTAATTATTTACAGGACACACAATACTGGAAGAATTACTGAATACTAAATTTGGGAAGATAGAGAATAGAAACTGGTCACTGATTTTATTTTGGTTCAGTGGGAGGCAGAAAAGAATGATTCAGTGATGCTAGCTATAATTAGAAGGCCTTTTGGACAGGACTTTTCTTGTTTTGATGGAGCAGCCTGAGAAAAAATCATAACTCTGCTGGTCCCCCTAGTGTTCATACTCAATGAGTGAGGATGGATAGGAAATAATGGCTGATGAAACTTCTCAGAAGCGCAGAGCAGGATGTCAAAAAACAAGACAGAAGATGTTCAGAGCTAGAAAAGAAGCACTGCAGTGGGAACTGAGTGGGAGAGATGTATTGGCAAGAGAGAGAGGCTCTGACATCTGAGACAGAACTTTTCTTGGTGACATTGAAAACACTCTGTTAGGCATTTGGAAGTAATTCGCTGTATTGATTCTGTGCTCAGCGTGGAAATGATTATCATGTTTGTGCACAAGGTACTAAACATGCTAAGTTGTTTTATCAGCATCTTTTAGTTTTAATATTCTGAACGATAGCCTTTTGCCACTGTAGTCCTATGCAGGGAGAGGAATTTTAATCCCCACTTGTACCTGATTTGATTTTATTAACACATTTCCTCTCTGATTGACAGATTCCATTCATTATGTTATGAAATCCAAATTAACCCTAGACTCTGTGATGTGTTTTTGGCTGTCATGATCAAATCCAACTAGCTCAAATTATGCTGTTGGCCTTGTTTTATTTTCTTTATTTTTTCTCTTCCCTTTTGGTCAGATTTCATTATTTAACATGAGGATCGAACTGCGTCTCTGTTCTGTTCTGAACTATTTCCATGCTACACTACAATCAACTTTAAACAGCTCAGCACATCAGTTTATTAATAGTCAACTGTAGAATTAGCAAAGCTGGCCATTTTTGAGATGAAGAACCCATCATTATTCTGTTTGTTTCCCGGGTGAGAGGGACCAAGTTCTCATCCTGTCGCACAGTGGAACTAATATAGCAATGAAGTGCTCCTACAGTATTAGCCAATTTTGCTGCCTTTTCTATTCAGGAGGGGCAAAAAAATAATAATCCAAGTTCTAAATTTTCTAAATGAGGCCTCATTTCCTTTCTTTAGAAGCAAATAAGAAGCTTGTTGCCTGGTAGAGCTCAGCTGGGGCTTGTTACCTGGGAGAGATTAGGAGAATGTACTGTCTGCCCACATTTTTCTCAGTCAGGGCGCATTTCTCTCCCTTGCAAAAAAAAAAAAAAGGCATAAAAAGTGTGGGACAAAGCTATTGTTGCTGACCAGCATTTTTCAATCAGGTCATCTTTCTTTTTAAAAATATAAAGATGAATATTGTAGCTGCTGCTAGTTGTTCTTCTTGAAGGGTTTTCTGAATGTCATTTTATTATAGGGGAAAAATAAAGATTTAATCTAGGGATACAGGATACAGCCATTTTTATAAGAGATGGGAAGAAAATACATTAGCTTTTTATTTTTCAGTTGTAATTGTCACCAAGCCTCTCAACTTGGGATTTTCAGTGTTGGCTTTTTTTTCCAGTTTTTCATTGCTTTTCCATAGCTTTTTATCAATATTTCCACCTTTTATATTTGCTGTCTTCATCTTTGAAGAATACAATTGAATAATTTCATATGATCTTAACCATTTTACTATATTTGTAATTAACATAACTAAAAAAAAATGCTTTTATATCAGTGTACACAGCATGGTTTGCACGATAGTGGAAAGATGCATCCAAGGCTGAAGAAATTGCTGAAAGGTTGTGAGATGTTGGTACCTTATGTAGGCTCTTCATACATTTGTGGATAATTTTCTGTTTCATATCATGTTTTATGGTCTTATCAGATCATGGTGTCAAGTTATGTTTCTTGACTGGTTTGACACAGTGATAGCCATACTACTGTGGCTTCTGTCTCACTGTACTAATGAACACAGGAAAGTAATTTCACTATTTCCTTTCTCATATGCCTCCTTTGGTTAATTTACTTTGTACATGCTTCTTATGAGTTAAGTCTGCTGTTTGCTGCTATTGGACATCCCACTTTCCAATAGTGAGCACTAATGCATTAGTACCTTGGAGAAGAGACTTTTATGTGAACTGCCTTAAAAGGAAAGTTGGCAGTGAGTTTTTGGAGTTTTTCAGAAACATCTTCAGGAGAATCTATAAATTTTTCATATGCAGGTGATAAAGTACACAGCAGCCATCCATCCTGTAACAAATGGTACCATCTGAAAATGTGAAGTTATGTTTGTCATATTTTAAAGTGCATGATTGTTCTGCTGAAGCGGAGGCTGCGCAATACGTGGGTGTGTGTGTGTGCCATAGGATTCTTATGGAAGGCTGTGACACAGAGCTCTGAAGACTCCTCTAAGTCATCCTCCTGCTACATTGCTATGGTACTGGGAAGTTTTAATATACTGCAGTTGCAGACACCTGGTGTTTGTTTTATTTTTTTAGAAGTAACCTATACTTGAGATACATTTTGCTAATGAAAAGGACGAATTTGCATGCTTCCTCTCTTCCAAACAACCTTTCTTCTTCCAACTTTACCAATGTGCAGAATGCCATGTAGACTTTGTGACCTTCCTGCTCTGTGTTCTTGATGTCTGACAATGCAGATCTGAGTTCATCAGGCTGGCTGCATTGTGGAGCAGCAGTAGCAAAAGAGCAACTCAACGCAGCGGTATCAGCCTCATTAGCAGTAATAATGGGCTCTTAGTGCAGACTTGATTCTCCTATGATTTTAATGGCATAGCTTTTTCTATCACTTTTTTGTGTGGAGAAAGCATGAAGTCAGAGAACTTTTGTAGTCAATAAAACATGGAGGGTTGCAGATACACGTTTCTTATTCTCAAGGTGTAGTTCTCTTTGTTCTGAAGAGCAGGCCATTGTCAATAAAAATGTTTGATGGGGGATTTTCATTAGGAAACTCGGAATTTGAAATATTCAGGTCAGGAAGAGCACACTGTGATAGTCAGCATTTGGTTTGAACTTCTGAACGTTGGAAGGGTTTTTGGAGGTACCGCTTAAAAGAAAGTATGTCTCTGATCCTGAATGGTCTCTCAATTTATTAAAACCCCGAATGAATTAATAAAGGCACTTCAGAGAACATTATGCATTGTAAAAAGTGAATAAAATAATACAGGCCTCTTAGAAGTTCTCAATACAAATTTTTGGAACGGGGTTTGGACATAGCTGTATTTTTTGATAGTTAAACCCGGTAGACAACCTGGGTCTGCAGAACAATAGAATTTCTTTCTGGTTGACACATTGCTGGATTTTGCTGGTATGATTTTAATTGGGAGCCCTGTTAGTAGTCCATCACTTTTATTCTCATTTATATCGAAGTAAAGATCTGTTTTTGCTGTTCTGAATTGGAGCAGCCCTGCTTGATATTGTGCTTCATTTTCACAAGGAAATAGTCTTTTCTTTCTGCTTTATCCTTACTTTAAGGCACCAAATTATAATTACATTAGAGTGAATTCTAGAGGTCAGCTGGAGTCTCCTCTCTTATGAACAAAGTGGGCCAAGAGTAAATAATGGCAAATAATAGTGGTAGGGATCCAATCTTCATAATCCCAGCTTTCATGCTAGTGTAATTGTCATCATATTGCAACTTGTTATGCCTAATGGAGACGAGAAGAGCTCCACAAGGACAAAAGTGCAGGAACACATTCCTCTTTGCTAAACATGGTGGAAGCTCAAATGTTACTTTTGTCCTTTACCTATACTTGAGTAAACTGATGCAAAAGGGAGTGCTCCAGTATGTATTTTGCAACAGGGAGTAATTTCACGTTCCCAAGACATGTAAAGCTTATGGACTGTCACAGTCTAACCTCAGAGTGGGGAGACGATTTTAATAGCGTAGTGTATTTGCGGAGAGATATTCATTAGCTCAGTCAGCCTCATACTTCTTTCGTCATCACTATGGTTCTTGGGTTCCCTCAGAACCATACAGTTTTTTTATACCAACCATGACAGAGAAAAATAACTATCTCTAAATTTAATAAATTTTAACTTCATAATATCAGTTATTAACTTTAATACAGTTATGACTCTGTAGAATAGTCCTGGGTTTGATATTTTTAATAAGTATTCCTACTGAAATTTAAAAAAAAAAATTTGTAGTGGAGAGTCTTATGGGGAGATCACAGTTGTGTTTTAGTCTCGTTTACTGATATTGCAAGTTATTTTTGAAGGGAAACAGGATTTTTTTTTTCCCCTTGAAGCTTCTATGTAAAATGTAAGTTTCCCTTGATTGTCCTAAGAGTTCATAAAAACTGTTACCTCTCCCAAAAAACAGTGGGAAGTGGAATGTGCTGATATAACTAAATTTACTGAACTCCTTCAGTATTAATTTAACAGTTCTGGGCTGTTTCTTTTTCCTGTATGTGATTGTAATATTCACGCATATAAAGCAAGTTTAAAAGACTATAACAAAGCTGTGGAAATATTTCTTACACCAATAGCTGGCAACGTACTGCTCTTCTATATCTTGTAGCTGGATTGCCTTCTGTAGAGACAAGCCAAAGGAGTGAGTGTGAAATATGAAATGAAACAAGCTATTCACTACAGCTGACAATATAACCTACAATTAGTATCTAATTTAGGCCCCACAGGCTTTATGTCACCAGAAGAATAACTCTTATTTTCCATTCAAATATTCTGTCAGATTTTACATTTATACTGATATATATGTCTATGGTGCTCCAAAATCTCAATCAGGTCTGGGGCTTCAATGTTACTAAGAAACATACAGTTTAAAAGCCACAGCAGTAGCATATGGTCCTTGTAGTGAACATCCTGTTCTTAGGAGATGCCACAGAAAAGTTTTGGTGCAATTCTGAGGTGCCATGTTCTGCCCAGCCAGGTGAACCACGTCAGAGATGAGTATTGCATGTGCAGAAATAGCCAACCCTTGCTGAGCACAGTCAGACTCCAGGATATTTTTGAAAGGATTGGTTCTCATCTGCTTCCTCTGATTCAGTCAGTGCGTGAGCAGTTTTTGGGAAGGCAGGCAACTGGTGGGAAATTATTTCTGCACTGATCCCCAGAAGACATAAGTGCATAAGGATACATTAAAATAACTCTACTGATTGTTGACCTGTAAAAAGTACATACAGGTGAAAGCCTATTTGTGAGCAGATGTGTTAACAGCTGTTTATTACTGTTTTCATATGGAGCTACATGAGAAATTATTTTATTAAACAAAAATTCCAACCAAAAATATCATTTTCTTTACCTTGTAGAACAGGACAAAGACAACACTGATCTCTTGTTCATTTGATTTCCAGTTTCTTTTTTTCTGCATACTTTTTGCATTCCCATTATTGAGATTTTTAAGCAAATAATTCACGTGCATAATTGCATGTATTTAAAAATGTTCCCCAAAACAAAGAGCTTCATGTAAAGAAGGACTATTACATTGGAAAATGAAATACATGTGCGAATTGTAGCAGCACTGTAAATATGGCTTATATATTCCTGCAGCTCTTTCTGCAACTTGTGACATCCTTCATATGAGTGTCACCTTTAGGAGGCTATTTTTGGCTATGATGCTTCAGCATGGGATTTTAAAGGTAACAGTGGGTATTGGATATATTCTCAAGAGATCACCTTCATGTTCTCTCTTATTTTTCTAGGTGTATTAAAAAAGAGTAGCAGAATAATTATTTATATTTGTTTTATTATTTCTCATAAAAGTAGATTTAGTAAAAACTCGGCCAGTACTGTGGTACATTTTTCAACAGAATTCAAAGCCATTACTTTGTTTTGTATAAACAGCAGTGAGTACAAATCTTTAAAATACGTGTTGGAAAATATTCAGACTCTTTAACATTTGTCACTTGCAGAATACCAATGGAGTATGCAGAGTACCAATAGAGTTTCGCAGCCANGTCACTTGCAGAATACCAATGGAGCAATAGAGTTTCGCAGCTGAAACTAGAAAAATGCTGAAGTAAGCCCTCATATCCAGCAAGTTCTGAATTAGCCACTACTTACTTTCTTTAGCCATGCTCAGGAAAATGAGGAAAAATAAGAGACTTAACGAACTCTTATCTTCTTTCTTCAGAGAATATGAATCTATTAAATATTTTAGAAGCCTTCAGGTTCCTAAGGTGTTGCTGTGTATGAGCTGTTTAACAGAGCTCTGCAAACTCTGCTTGCAAAGACTTTGACATTTTCATGGCTTGTAGAAGAGTTACTGACTTTCATTTCTGAGCTTTTTGTGGACATCTCATGTTAGCCTGCACCCTTTTTGGCCATCCCAGTGGGTAGGCTGATCTCCAGCTCACTTTACAGCTAGTTCTAGGAAGCTGTAAAAAAGAAACCTTATTTTGCCTTTCCTCATACCGTCCCCATGTTGAGAATTCCTTCCAGAGCTCTGCTTTTGTCACTGCAGTGCTCTCTGTGCAGAGCCTCAAGTCATGAAGCAGATGAAAAAAGGAGGAAAGAGAGAGAATTTTAAAAAGGAGGAGGTAGATACTGTGACTCTCTGCTTTGTTGTTTCCCTGGTACATTTCCTGACAGAGTTTGACTTAATAAATAACTCCTTAAATCTATATTTAGAATAGAAAATATTATAACAAGAAATAAGACTCAGCACAACCAAATCTATTTAAATGCAGCGTAATTGAAATGTCAACTCAGTCGTGAAATGCCTGAAGGTTTCTTCAGTGAAGGCAGAATATGACACAAAATAGATGTATGAATGCTGTAGTACAGAATAAAGCCTTTGTGTGCTCCTCAAATCTTATCTCACCCTCACCTTACTGGATGTTTGAAGATGTTTGGTTGGAGTCTGACTGCTACTGCAGTTCCTGCTCTTCCCTTCTTCCAGAAAATCTGACAGCTTGGAGGAGGTTTTGATCCTGGAGAAGAGAGAAGCTCAGCATCAATATGCACCCAGGGGCAGGGAGCATTTTCTAGGGAATACCTGGTGTTTGCTTGGCACTCCTGCCCCAATCTGCAGAGCAGGACTTCTGTCTGCTCATTGAGGGTTGTTGTGTAGTCTTTACCTAGAGAATGCATTGGCAGTTTTGTTATTCTCAAAGTGATTTTGATTCTTCATTTTAATAGCTGGTGAAGCGGCTAGAAGGCTCAATTTCCATCGCTACTACTCACCCATTCTGGTAAGGGCCAGTAGTCCCACAAAGATGAAGTCTGGGAGGTACCACTCTGTGTCTTTTCACCTTTCAGATTTTCCAAAATTCATCAGTTGCTGTGTTGTTTTTTTTTTTTGTTTTTTTTTTTTTTGGAAAGCCATCTAGCTGGTGACTTACAACATGCCTCCTGAAGGGTGTTGCCTATTGGCTTTCTGACAGAAGTGATACCTTAGGAAGGAATTGGTATCACAGGTCAAAGTGTTGCTGGAGAAGGACAGACCACAGTCATAAGCTTATAGAGTTGCAGTTGTACCAGGTTCCATTGGTGTTTATCCAGTTGAGCCATGTGGCTGTGGATTTCAGTTTGCCTGTGCAACACATCTTTTTTTTCCTGCAGCTGTCAGGCAGAGAAGGATCTACTGCCTCTTGCTTCATGTGGCAGTGCAGTTTTTTAAAGAGGTTAAGTTCTGCTAGATCTTTATCAGCAAACTTGATTTGAGGAGGAAAATGAACTTGACAACTGTTTTAACAACCTGACTGTTGATGTATGTCTTTGCTTAATGCCTAAAGTCAATATTTGTTAAGTTTGATTGATAAAAAATATGTGCCTCTCATCAAGGTCAAATTAATTTGTGGAGATTTGCCTTTGCTTACTATGCAGCTTTTGCATAGGATCTCTGTTAGGCTTTGCTAAAACTGT
Organism: Odontophorus gujanensis; assembly: GCA_013399175.1. Lineage (NCBI taxonomy): Eukaryota > Metazoa > Chordata > Aves > Galliformes > Odontophoridae > Odontophorus > Odontophorus gujanensis. The sequence continues at coordinate 251,367 of VXAB01005743.1, read as the reverse complement.
GCAGGCACTTTCTCATTTAAATTATGATTATCTTCACAACCTGCCTCTGAGCAGTACCTCATCTGAATATTTTTTTTTAAAGGATGCCTCAGATTAGATTCCGATTCACTCGGGTGATGAATTACCTGACTTGACCTAATTCATTAATTTTAATAGTGTTTGAAGTCTTTATTTTATCCAATGCTCCTCTGATAAACCTGTCTTAGGACATCTTTATAATAATGTCCATTCATCAGCTGCTTAAAAGACATAAGTTGGAACTGGCTGTGACTGCTAGGATGCACGCTGTCTAATTCAGTTGTGTTGTGGTTTAGGTTTTCAGTGTATGTTCCATCAGGCAAACGTAAGGCTGGATTTTCATTCGGTAGTTATACTTGGAGGGGAGTTCTGAAACAGCATATGTAAAATAGACATGGATGTAACTGTGTGCATTCAAATGTTTGTATAATAGAATTTTTTAAACCCCATTTCCACACAGTGTAGCTATGTCATGTGTTATACTGTAGTTCTTAAGGTGCAACATTTAGTATAGGACTAAATAAATGCCATCCTTTTGTAATGGAGATCATTAAAGCATATCTTTACATTATAAAAACATGGAAGATTTCTTCTTGTATTTTACTTATTTTCTGTAGTACTGCAAGTAGCAAAGCCATATTGCATTATAAGGGAGTTCATTTTGAAACACATACTCTCCATATATGTTTTTATCTTTATAATGCAGATCCATCTCAAGATTGTATTTTCTTAACGTTTGTTTGTTGTAAGTTTGTCCATATCATATGTTCCTGAGAATGGTACATGCACAGAAGTGCTGAGAGCCCCAGGAATGTTTAGCTTGGATAAGAGAAGACTGAGGGGGATCTTATCAGTGCTTATAAATAATCTAATGGTCAGGATCTAAGGGTGTGGGGCCATGCTCTTTTCTGCAGTGCCAGATGACAAACCAATGAACAACAGGCACAAATTGAAACATGGGATCTTTCTTAACAAGATGAGAAATTCTTTACTGTGGGGTCATAGAGCACTGAAACAGGCTGCCTAGAGAGGTGGTGGAGTCTCTTTTTCTGGAGGTAGTCAGAGCCTATCTGAATGCCCTCTTATGCAACCTACTGTAGGAAACCTGCTTTAGCAGGGGTGTGAGACTAAGTAACCTCCAGTAGTTTCTGTGATTGTGTTTGTACATAGCTAACTATGGGTAAAATCTAGGAGGAAGGAGAATTTTAGGGAAGAGGCAACATAATGAAATGGGTTATGAAAAGGGTGAGTTAACACCAAAACTGGAAAATGAAACCTGCAATTTTTTTGTTGCCATGCAGAGAACAAATTGTCTCACGGTAAAAGGGAGGCACATACAAAAACTGTAATTCTATACCAATGAAATAATCCAAGCTGCTTATGAACTGAAGTTTAATCACTGCTGACTGCTGTAGTTGTCTTTTCCTTTTGAGTTTTGTGAGAATTATGGATCGTTTCACAGAAGGAAATGGAAGAACTGCTGAGTGATGTAGTTACTGCTTTATTAGCCCTCTGAATTGCTGTGGTGACTTACATAGGAAAAAGATGTGATTGCAGATCATGATAAACTGCTTTTGCAGTGCTTTGGATAGTGACAGGACAGGTGGTTACCTGCCTGGAGGGCTGGTGCTTTCTGCAGGAGGGAGGCTTCTTGCAGGTAGGAGATTCACTCACATTAGTCATCGTGAAAAACAATAATAGAAATATATTATGTGTTTGATATATGTTAAACTGCATCAATTAATAGCATAGCTCTAGTCAGACAATACTGAGAAGAGTTAGATAATGAATTTGCTACTCTGACTTGCCCTATAGCCTCATTAACAGAAATGGGAAAGGAACAGTGCTGCAAAATAATACCTGTTTGCTTTCTGAAGTCTCTTCCCTCAAACGTGATGCTGGAATTGTTTTTCACAGTTGTGTTGTCATTGTGTATTAGTTCTTTAGCTGGAGAGACTGTCCGGAGGCAGTCAGAAAAGACAACCTTTTGTGTTTCTTGCTTTTGTTCTGTGTGCTGGGCTGGGGATGGTGAGACACACTGGAAAAAGGAGAAAACAGTGCTGTTGGGAGAACATCTGAGCATGTTCCAGATGGAGAATTTGGGTTGTGCACAGGGCAGGTAGGAAATGAGTAGCACGCAGCACAAAGTGAGAAGTATCAGAGAGAAGGAAAAGTTTGCTTGCTGCAAGGACTAGACCCAGAAACCTGGAAGGTTAATATAAAACCTTCTGTAGACAGGAGTGTTACCATTTGTTCCAAATCCATTGAGTACCAATAAGCCTGGGAAAGAACACAACGTAAATGCGCACATAGTTTGTCTGTTTCAGCAGACCTGATTTTTCTTTGTTTGCAGGGATGGCAGGTAAATTAATCAATTAAATTCAGATTTAGATGCATAAATTAAATGTTTTCTTGAAGAATGGTGAAATCAATTCCTTCTAGCAGCTGGAATTAACCAAAAAAAGTTTAGTGCCTGTGAAATTCAACTGACTTAGGAAATAACTGGAATAAAGGCTTTACTTAGAGAATAATAATTTTTTTAACTAAAAAATCATTCAAGACCATAAGACTAAGTAAGTTTTGTTCTGCACAAAGAAAGAGATTAAGTTATTACTTAGTGAGATCAACATATAAATACATGGAATGTTATAATACAAATACATTATGTATTGTAGACATACAATCAAACTATATTCAATCAGTTATAGGCATACTTTCAGCAGCTGCCATGTTTTTTTTTTTAATTTTGCATTTTTTCTTCTAAATTTTAATAGAATTTTTATAATCTCTTATGGATTAGAAGAAGTGGAGTTGATCTGTGCACACTTAAATTTAACTACTGCTTAAAATACTTCCCCAATTTAATTTTCAGTTTGTTTTCTCTTTGAAAAATTTAATTGTACCAGACGTATTTTAAATCATTCTTTCTTGAATTACCTTTTATTTCACAGAGATCATGTATTCGGAGTTTCTAGAGTAGAGATGGTGCTGAAGTTCATGTGCTTAATACCTTCTAAAAAGAGTCACTAAATAAAGGACTTCTAATTTTTGCTCAGCTATTCCAGTGTTGCCTTTACCTCTGAGCAGGCCTAAGCTTAATAATACTTGAATATTCATGATTTGATATAAATTATTTAGAATGTACACAACTGCTGTATTACTTTATTTCTGCATAACCCGATCTTTCAAAAATCAGTTCCTGTGAGGGTGACATGTTTCAAACATATTTCTGTTGACTAAGTCCAGCATGTTAATTTCATGAGGAGAAAGTCCCTTTCACTTTCAAACGTGGAATGAGCCGAGAGTATCTGCACTTACACACATCTCTCATGTTTCTATTTGAAAAAGCTGTGAAAAGCTATACTGGGAGATACTAGAAATTCACTACACTCTTTGTGAGGAGGATGTATCAACATAGAATTAGACTAAAACACTGATCCCCATCAAACCTGTTACACTGCTCATTGTCTTGAGCATAGTCGGAATTGTCTCTAAAAAATGCACAGAAGCTTTGGAAATAGAAACAAGAGAAAAAAAGAAAGTGATGTTCTTTTCACCCCCACTTTTGCTTTTTTCTGCCTCCAGAAGCCAGGGGAAATCTGGGTTAACTTTTAATGTGCCAGAGTATAATAGCCAAATACTTAAGTCATACATGAAGCCCTTTTGTAAATACCAAGGCAATTCCTTATTTATTCTCAGTAGCTAGAAGTAGGGGCTGATCTTTGTACTACAGTTTAACCTCTGAAGCACATTGCCTGAGTCGCTCTTTTTCTGTTATGCTTGGCAGTTGTGCCTATAATAATCTAAAACTATGGCATGTTGGAATTGGCATGGAGAATTGTCATGATACATCAACTTATCAGCTTTTTCTTCTTATGCCTCAGACAACAAAACTGAAGAGGTGGGCTGTGAGAATGGCATTCATTTACATTGTCACTACAACTCAAATGCAACAATGGCTTCTATGAAAAACTGATTATTTTCCTCTTTGTGCATGTCCTCTTTGTATGTAAAGATGAATGCAGTTGCATAAAAATGTGACCATTACCCAACCAATGAGAAAATACCTGTTGCTGAGAAGATCCATCATTGAAGTATGCTGCTTACCAGTTCCTTGTTTAGAAGATGGGCTCAAGGAAGGGTTTTGTTTGGGGCTGAAGAGGCTTGAATGGAAGTACTGAAACAACAGCTGCAGATCTCATGACAAAAAATAACAACTGTCACTTTCCTATGGAAATATTCAGTAAAAATTAGATTAAGCTTTCCTATGTATTATTTGTGCCAGTAGCATCTGCGAGCAATACTGATGCATGATTCTGAGCCATGGAGTTGCTGTGCTGGATAGTTCACTGACTTGCAGCTAAATGGAGTAATGAATGAAAACCGATTTTTGTGCTTCTGTTGCTTTCAAACTCAGCAGTTTTGAATCAATTACATATTGCCAAAGGGTAAAGTCTTGTTAGTTGGGTAAGATATAAGAAAAACAATGAGGCAAGATGAGTCACGGTTAAATGGTAGGAGACATTATCATATTTTACCATCTTATTTTTAATTTCATATTTTCAGTGGCTTTCTTAGGATATTTAGTTCTTCCTGAAAAGTTCCAGCTAAATAATGCTTGCTGGTTACAAGGTGAGATGACAACAAGACACCAAGCATACACCAGCTGTGCAGCTCCTCCCAGGCATCAGGAGAGCAGCTGTAAATCACAGTTATTTTCTAGGCTTTGAGAATGTAGGATGCATATTTTTCAGTTTTATCAAATGTCTGTATTTCTGCAAGCTGCTATAAAAGTGTGCTACAAGACTCACAGGTTCATAATGCTCTGATAAGTAAGTTGTTGGGAAATTCCCTTGCAACGTTAGTGTGAGCACTGGCAACTGCGAATCCTCCTAGACTCCAGCATGTAAAGTTCCATGGGGAATTTGTCATGGGCTGTGCACCTCCAGTGGGGCAAACACACTCCAAATGCTAGTTTGCAATCCAACCCCACTTGCTGCAAAAGGAAAAACTTGTAAGTTCAGTCTGCTTAGGTGGCTCACGCTGTGAATGGTGCTTCTGAAAAGATGTGCCCCTTATTACAGACGCTGCTATAGTTCTGAAGTCTGTATGTCAGTCTTCCAGGAAAAGAAGAAATTACTATTGAGTAAGAATTTTATTTCTTGAATGTAGGTTTTGCTTGCTGATATCTTTTAATTCTCTTCTAACTTAAAGTCCTTATTCTTATCCTTCACTGGCTTCAGCTGTACACATAGAAAGTTCAGTTACTGAGTCACACACTTAGTTCTCTGGGATCTGTTGCTGTTCAATCCCTTTATGTAATTGTTCTAAGTCCTTGGCTGAGCTTGCAGGCAGGCAGTGCCTCGTGAGCCTGAGGTTTCTGCTTGGCAATTTTTTGAGGATTTTATCTGTCAAGTGAAGTTGTATTCATGAAGAGAAGCAATTTCTGAGGTACTACTTCCATGAAGAGGCATGAAATTGGGCGTTGGAAAAAGCTATTATGGGTGTCTTTCAAAATGATTTAATTATATTTTTCCACATAACTGAGAATGGAGCAAAGTAAATATAGATGCTAGCTATTTTTTTTTTCCAGTATTAGGAAAAGTAATATTTTTTTGCTAGCCTGAAATGATTTAAAACTCCCGTGCCATTCCCAGCTCTATTGCACCATTTTATCAGCGTTGCTAGTTGATGCAATGTGACAAAGACAGGCTAACCCGATTCTTCATTCCAGAAGAAGACTGAGGTATCTTCATGTGACACAAGAGGGGGAATGTGGCATTGCAACTTCCAGGCTCTATCTATTTCACACACAACTGAGAATTTCAACCGACCAAGTCATGTGCATTTTTAAAGCTTCTGTGAAGTGTCCTTTGCATCCTGTTTTGCTACTTTAAGAGTCAGTCTGGTAACACTGCCATCTCATCTCACTGCTGTGAATTAAACAGCAGCTAAATGCCCTCTACTTCTTGCTTGCATCTTCTCTTAGTGAGAGAGCACTTGTGAATACCATCCTTTCACAACTGCCTATAAGTCTCACCAGTTTCATTTTTATTAAAGGCTTGATATTTTCATTCTAATTCACAATATAATGAAAAACTTATCAGTGATTTACTCTGAAGACAGAACAGATAAGAAGGAGTTGAGAATAGAAATACAGGTCTTGTCTGGGTGGGTTTAGTGCATGACAAAACATGAGTTGCACGTACATTCGTGAACCTGATCTTGGTCTCTGCTGTTCAGAGATGCGTGTATGTAGAGTAACCTGGGATATAAGCAAACCTGAACAGTAGGATGTTTGTTTTTTTTTTACTTCTGAATTATCTTTCAACAACAGCTACGGATTTTTGTTTTCTTTTATTTTTAACTTTTGCTATTGATTTCCAGAACATTTAGTATCTACAGATATTATTTGCAGTGAAACTTGGTCTTCTAGAAGCCAGTATTATCTAAATGCAGCTAGATGATAGTGAAAGCAGTTCTTATTGAAAAGTATTGCTTTATGGTATTTTGATCTTTAGTAGCTGAGTATCCAATGGAACAAGCAAGATAAATGCTCTACATGATAATGCAGTCTTGGAGATGTGTTTAGTTATCTGTATGTATAGGACTTTTGTAACTTGTATCCCTGTATAATAATACATAACTTTCTGCCATCTATGTGCATCTCACCACAGGTAGTCAGAAAGTGATCAGTGTTGGCTGAAAGGCTAAAAAGATGCCAAGGAGCAGCAGGCAATTAACCTTGCTTAACCTGAGGAGAATCAATAGGCATTCATGACCATTCATGGTTGTGTTTTTTTTTTCCTGCACTGCAGGTGAAGGGGAGCCAATCTAAACCAGAAGATTGGTTATAGCACTTTCAAATGTGTCTTCCAAGTTGTAGAAAGCATCAGAAATATTACTTTCTTTCAACTTGCTGAATGACTTAAACCTCACTGACTGTGAAGATGGCATAAGGTCCAAGCCCAGCAGCCACTAGGAATAAATGAAACACTTCATATTGATTTCATTAGGTACAGATAGCAGTACTGAAAATTGAAGTATTAAGAATTTCAGCTGAAGCATTTTGTACAAGAAAATTGACTGAGGCTGGATGAATTAAGAACTCTTAGGATGATCTGGGTCTGTGCACATAGTAACGGTTGCTGTTATTAAACTATGGGAAAGAGATTACTGCTCTCTACCATTTTCCCTTAGTAACTTGATATAAGTCAGTCCTGGACCAGTACAAGTGCTACTCTTTACACCAAAGTGTTCAGAGCTACTGTAGAGTTCCATCTCTCTGAGAGCTGTAGAGATCTTGCTCATAGCTTCTCCTTTGGTTCACAGAGCAGAAAGATTGCTAGTGTGGAGCACTCTCCATAATTTCTTTTCAATTAAAACATCAGTTAAAAGCATTTCGTGCAATATCCTTATTTTATGATAAGAACTGATTAGTGTAAAATGGCAAATGGAATTCATTTTATAACTAACAGTGGTCTCAGTTGTGAGTCTTCAGTGAAGAGTTATCAGAAAATAAACTTTTACTTCAGAGTCTTAATGAAAAACCATTCATCACATGGTTTCTCAATAAGGAATATTTCAAGGCATAAACATTTCCTTGACATTTATTGGAAACTCATCAGAATTTCTTTCTGAACTACAAAAAGTTTTGGGATATATAGTATGAATTCAGTACTGCAGTATGTTTTAGCAAAGAAGATTTCTATTAAATCATGTTACATGATGCCATAAAACAAATTTATCTGAAATCTTAAATGCTTAAAGTCGGTTTACATTAAGATGATTGTTTTTGAATGAGAGGATCTCTGTGAAAAAGCCAGATGTATCAGCCATCAACAAGTGAGTGTTTTAAGACATTGGACAGAGGTGATGAGGCACTGTGGTCCGACTTTCCATTAAATAGAGCTGGATATCATAAGCGTTTATGAGATCACATGAACAGTCACATTTCTTCCTCTCAGAAGTCCTTGGTATCCAGTGGCTAGGCAAGATAACTGAAGTCACATGCAGGAACAGGCATCGCTGGTCACCCTACTCTAATTATGTGCTGGATTATTGGTACAGCAGAACACCTGGGGTTTCAATTACTCATAAACATTTCCAGGACTGAGTAGTTTTTAGTTCCAGTTTATTTTATTTAAAAATGTTTAAAATTCTTAGCACTGAAATACCTTCAGTAAAGAGATTGTATTTACTTTCTCTTGTATAAACGTAAATATATGCACATGAATATCTATACATCAATCACAAAGTATGATTAAAAAAATGAACATCCCTGAGATGCAACAGCAATGTGTTTCAGCATGTAGAAATGTAATGTCAGCAAATGTGAAATAAAGCAGGGTATATACATACTAGAGTGAACAAAATCAAGTACTTGATGGTCAAAAGAGAGTGATACTCAAGAAGCAGAAGCATAAGACATCTTTTCATCAGAATAAGCTCTTGTATTCGCTCTTTCAAGATATGTAACTTCAAATTTGCACATAGAAAACTGTGTTGTAATTTGGCTGACCATATCAGTCTTGTCAGTGTGTTATTTCTCCTCCACTGCTGCATGCTGCTTTTCACATCCAAAGGTTAACTGTACAGTGCTTCACAGCAGCATTTGTACATTGCAGCATCACATGGGAGTTTACATTTGAGTGCCTATCAGTTGTGAAATTTAAATACCTTTTATTCCTTCATTTGATGAATAGAGTGTAATTTTCCTTTTCTCCAGTGTGTGACTTTGCTTTTTGTTGAATTTTGATGCCAGAGCTAGCTCTATTTATTGCCAAAGTAGATAGCTGACTAGTGCAAAAAGTCTTGAAGGTGACATGCTGTATGCTTTGACTGAAGGCATGGAGATTTACTGTGCAAGGATGAACAGCCTCCTGTGTCTTGCCAGCTCTGTGTAGCTGTCCCTGCTGGAGGGAAGTTTGAGGTTAGGAGAGAGTTGGGATAGGAGGCTTTCACAGGAGCAGTCTGACTTCCCACCACCTTCTCGCCTGCCACATTGCTCTCATCCTGACCTTATCCTCTTCCTGTTGTCATATGCTTCCAGAAGATGACCTCTAGTTGTGCCCCTTCCCTGCTGTGAGCTTCAGGTTGCTGCAGGATGAAGATGTGGTAGCAGATCTCAGTGGAGGGGACATAACCTGCAGAGCTCATGGGGCCTCTGTGAACACCAGCTGGAGAAGCAGGGTCACCCAGACCTTGGTGCCAGCACTGTGTCCAGTCTGCTTTCAAGTGCCTATGGGAATGGAGACTCCACAGCCTCTCTGGGCAGCCAGTCCCACTGTTTCAGCAATCATCAAAATGAAAATGTGTTTTCTTATTTTCAGATGCATTTTCTGGTGAGTGAAGAGTAGGACTCATAGTTCTAGAATGTGAATAATTAAAGGAAAGTGCAGGAAGGGGGCCTACCTTAACAGGGACAGACTCTTCATCCATATTTAGATTTCTAGAGCTCCCTAGAGAAGCTTCCTAACCTCCTCCCCAGAACAGCACTGAACTGTATTCCCTCCAGAGGCTGCTCTGATCCAGCCACCAAGTTGCATTTTGTCTCTCCAAGCAGTCCTCAGGCACAGAAATGCAACTTATTCACAAAGCTGAGAAATCAGGAGCTGTGTCTGTAAATGCATTTTGTATGTTTAGGTTTGGATTACTAAGTCTGCTCTTGGGCCACCACAGATACTCTCTGCAGTTTATCCATCCTCTTAGTCTTTGTCACCACACACGAACTTTGTTAGTTACTGCTTCCACTTCTGATTTATTAATGAATATGTTCAGTATTGTCAGGCTTCCTGTAAGTGTGTGTGACATCTTACTGGACACACATAATTTAACGATGATTCTCAGTAACTCAGTGGACCTGTATGTATTCAATACTGTGAAAATAATTATAACTATACACTGGTTTATAAAAATTACATATATGTATTCTTGAAGGATATACATTATTTATATCTATAACCTACATCAGATTAATAGCCATATAAATTGTCTCTTCCCTTCAGCCATGAAATCACTTGCCAATTTGAACTCTCCCAGGTGAACTTCTCCTTAGCTTATGCTTACGTACGTGTATGACAGCCAAGGTATAACTAAAACAGCAAAAGGTCAAAATAATGAGCCATTTCCACTGGTGAAGCTCATATTTCACTACATGCCTACTACCTGCTGATCTCATCTTTTCAAATGTTTTGTGATGCTATGGTTGAAGAACGCTACATAAAGCAAATTGTTTTGAAGCTCAGCCAAATATTGTAGGTCAAGATTCAGGAAGAAAGAAGTTTCAGTAGTACATCCTTGAAATATACATTTATTCATGAATATTGTCCAGGGATACTGTTAGGTAATACTTGGAAGGTGGATATTTTCACTTCTGGAAAGGAACACTGAATGGTGTATGGATTTGGAAGGTCTGGTTTTGTTATTTAAGCTTTGTTCTTCCTCCAACATTCCTTGCCTTGTCCTGATTTAATTAAGTTGGAAATGACAGAAGAATAAATGTCTTTTTTTAATAGTATCTTTTTAATCACTTGTTACTCAGCAAGACACTACCATCTTCATAGAACAATAATGACAGTAAGGCACTTCTGGTTTTGAGCAGACAAGAAGTTTGTTAAACATGATGTGTAATTTTCTTCTAATCATAAAACAGACAAATACATTTTGTCTGTTTAAAATAATATATTAAGTTGAACAATGACATTGAATTGTCAGCATATGGCACTTTGTACCAAGGCTTCCCAAACTGGGAGAGACATGTAGTGATGGGGATAGGCTTTTGTATAGTGTAGTTCAAACGTTTTTTTTAGAGATGATAACTTGGATGACTAAAGGTGCTGCCTGATGTTTACAAGACATCTTTGTACTTGTAGCACTTAATCAGAAACAGCTCTGTACTGCAAAAAAGTAGCATTCTCAAATACAGTTCCCCTGCTTATGTCCTGGAAATATTAATGTGAGCCTAACACCCAAGCCTTAGAGAAAGATTCTGCACTCTGGAATTGAAAAGTGTACTCATGAGCCATCCAGGTTATGATGGAAAAGAATTTTTGTTATGCCCAAGGATTGCAACTTGTTACAGGCTGTTCAACCATTCGAGGTGGTTGTTACTCTGTCTGTACACTGTATAGAAATCCTGTGCTACCTAACAGATCCCTGTGGTTAGGTACCTGGAGGTTGACTTGTAGAACTTACCTGTAAAATTCTCAATGTTGAAGGCTCCTAACTTCTAGCTATTTTTTTCTAGATGGGTGAGTTATTTTGGGGACTAATAAAAACCAGCATTAGTCATGTGTTTTCCCAAGCCTCTCCTCCACAAATCAGGAGGCAGAACTCATCTAGTGATGTCAGAGGACCTTAGAGGCTCAGGGGCAACATTACTGCTGTGTACAACTACCCAAAGAGAAGTTGTAGTGAGCTGGGGGTCAACCTCTCCTCTCATGGAACTGGTGATATGAGTAGGGGAATGGCCTCAAGTTGAGCCAGATGAGTCAGTCTGCATTAGCCTAGGAGTAAACAGATCTTTTATTTTATTTTAATTTTTTATTTTTTTGGAGGATTTTCTGTTCCCTCTAAGTAGTGCATGTTATTTGGAATTTGATCCCTGCTTCTACGCTGAACTTTGGCTGAGGTCACCATAATGGGAGTATAATGTTATGAATCTGATCTCAGATTTCCATCTCTCTTTCTCAGCAGTGTATCTACCATAGCAGACTTATGGCCTGGGGTGCGTGACAAAGATCATTATACTTTTGTCATATTTTTATGGTACGATAGTCAAAACTAATAAAATGACCGACAAATGTAAGATAAAAACAGGATGTATTATTTCTGTGCTGCAATTGAATTCTATCAATCAAGCAACGCTCTTCTGTCAGGGAAGCAAAGTGTGGAGCTTTATCTTATGTATATAACATCAACAATAACAAAGAAAAGCTACAGCCAGGAACATTAAAAAAAGAAAAAGAAAACTACAAACACAAGACCCTTAGGGTAAATTATATTAAAGAGTCTAATAAGTAAAAGAATTGCACTTCAAAAACTTAGAAAATGAAGAAAAATAAGGCTTTCAGACCATGCGTGATAAGGATAGTCTAGACATCAGTGAATGAATACTGAATCATAAAAACAATGAATAATGGAGCGATAAGATCAAGTACATTCAGGAAACACAAAGCTGACAAAAAAAAATCCAAATATTTAAGAGAAATAAGGGTATGTACAGAGTACAATTAGAAGACTAATTCAGCAACAAGCTCCCTTAAGTTTTCCTTTGGGGAGCTTCAGAGACAGGGAAAAAAGAATTACTCTTAGTTCCAAATTGAAAAGCAATATTTTAGCGTTAGCTGCTGTGTTGCTTGAGGACTGCAGCAGTAGAAAAAACCTCCTGGGTCATGAATATGGTGTCTGGGGTTTGAGGGGTCTTTCCGTGTGCTGTCTTTCATGGGTCTATCATAATCCGTGTGGAAAGAATTTATTTATTTTATGTCTTTGTTGTTTCCATTCAGATAGGGGTTTCAGAGCCTGATTACAGTAATAGTTAAGAACATCTCTTTTCAGCCTGAAGTTATTAATGAGCAATTTATACCCATTTGTACTTCTGCCAATAGCCCATTAGCTTAAATAGTCTCTCTTCTCTCACTCTTGATCCTGTGATGTATTCAGAGGCAGCAGCCATGATTGCTTATAGTTTTCATCTCCCAATACAGAGAACACAGAGACTGGCAGACTCATAGCTCTCTGTCCCCTGCCAATCCCTGCAGACTTTTCTTGGGTCTACTCAAATCTGGGTTTGTCCTCAAGGTATTCATCAAGCTACAACCACAAAGAAAAGAAATCACTGGTATCTTGGCCCTTAATATCAACATTTTCTCGATGGAAAACGTTAATCCTGATGTTCCCAGAGCTGCATTTGCTCTTTCCTAGGCAGCATTGCACTGGTAGCTCAAAACCATTCTCTGAAGAACTGTTTTACAAGACTCCCTTGTTTCAAATTGTTAACTCCTGAATTGACAGCAGGGGCTCTATTATTTCCTCAGCATACTATCTTGAACTTCAAGCTATAAACTTCAGCCAATTGTTTTCACTTACTCTGGCTCCATATAGCTGATGCTTATCAACATTGTTTACTCAGTTAATTTTGGTGTAGAGTAATAAGAAGTTGTCCAACATCATTGCAAAAAGGACAATGCAGTATTTCTATATTTCTGATGTACTTATGAAGCAGTTGGGTACCTGCTACAACCAAAAAGTCCTATTATCATCAAAATGACACAAAAATTATGGCACCTAAATGCATGCTGTTGTGGGAGGGCTAACTGAGGCATCTTCTTAAATTAATTCTAGTGTTCAACAAACTTTTATAGTGAAAATTTATGCAGTATTTAGACAGTGCAAGCTGAACCACTTTTCTTGCTAACGAAAACAGCCAAAACATCTAAGCTTGAGAACCTGGTGTGAACTTACTGTGAACCCCATTTCAGTTCAGGAGGTGCTGACAGAAATGAGAGGCAGATTAACTGCTTCATTCATTCATTCATTAAAGAGACATGCGAAAGAGATAGTTCTGCGTATTATTCATCTTGGATGAACTATGACAAGCAGACTATTTCCTTGAACCCAGAAGGAATAAATGAAGCCAGGATTTTATTACTGTGAAATCCTGTGGGAGCTGTTTGTCCAAAAAGCTTACCTCTCCTCTGAGTCATTGTCAGAGGTATATCATGTTAAGGGTGATGAAATCAGCAGCATCTTTGCCTGATTGACTCCTCTCCTATGGGACTGGGTACCTGAGAGTCAGAAGAATATGAAAGTCAGTAAGCATGACATTGACACAGGTGTATTTGAGAAAGCAAGGTGGCTTTTGTGATAGAGCTGGAACCCAGCTTCAGTGAGGCTTTCATAGCACATAAGGAAGAAAAAATATGCTGCCCTGCTTGTCTCCTGTGGAAGAAAGAAAACGCTGAACAAAATGACCTAAATCAGTGCTGGCAGTACATCCTGGGCCTGGGGAAAATAAATCATCCAAAAGGCATTCACAACTACTTCTGCTACCCTGTATTTCTCCAAATCTCATGCCTTGCTCTGCAGTTCCACATCTTGAATCGTGGGTCTTGTTATGAGCTATGAAGCTCTCTTCTGTTGTTTTCCCTCAGTTTAGCTTCTTCCTTTAAATCTTGTAGCAGAAAGATTATGCTTGACAAATTTAGAGGTTTCTGTAGCTGTGGTAAAAGTGGAAAGCTTGGTGATGCTCATTCTTCACTGCCTGTGTACTCTGTAAACCAATTCACATTGAGAAAGGGATACCAAAATGGGTGGAGAATTTTACTGTATCCTAAAGCGAGGATGGAAGGGCAAGAAATAAGGGTCCTTATTTTTTATTCCTTTAAATTTCCAGTCTGGAGCATTAAATATATCGATGTTCACTGCTTTAAGATTTTTCTTTGCCTACTCTCCTCTTCCCAAGTAGCCTGCTACAAATCTAACTAAGCCATAAATGCACACACAGTCTTCCTAAGCATGTCCTTCAATTCTTCAAACATTTCCGGAGGCAAGCTAACTCTTTTTTTTTTTATCCAAAGGTTTTCAGGATCACTTACTTAAAGTGACGAATCCCAAAGAGCAAGTAAAATAGAACATAGATTTATTAACCCTCGATGTTGTTGTAAGGCTTTGTACTTTTCCATTTGCGAGTTCCCCTGACACGATTAGCAGATCAGCAGTAGAGCAGAAATGTTCTGGGGCAAGAAGACGTCTCTCACTCAGGCGGTAATGGAGCTGTGAATGGAGGCCAGTTTCTGTTGTAATAATCTAGCTGATAATTTAGTGGAGAAGAAATCTTACTTTGAAGTCAGAAGCATATGGCAGTTGACATTGCTACTTAAACAGATTTGTTGGAAAGTCTGGTGTGTTTGAAGGGCTCCCAGCTGGCTGCGTGGCCAGTCATCTCCCTCCAGGGAAACTGGAGAAAGTAGTTGTAGTGTAAAGCTCCTTGTTATTGTTGGCTAAAGTGCAAGAACAAAAATTGAGTTTGCTCACTGTTCCAGTTTTAACTGTCTCAAACCATTATTGACAGGGAATCGTGAAACGTGTCATTCGAGAGAACTAATCTGAAAATATTTTCTTACTTGATCAATAGGATCAGATGGTATTTGTACCAAAGCGAGTGTAAGTAGTTGCACAAGGGGAGGAAATTAGCAGAATACCTTCTTGGAGAAGCCCTTTCTGAAAGCGCAGCAGATGGGATGAGGACACCAGCAAAGCTGTGATAGACAGTGTGAAAAATAGAAATGTGTGGAAAGAGTGGGTGATGAGATGTGTGACAAGAAATACTTTCGGCAGAAATGATCTGCACAGAGTATTTGGTTTATACTTACTGTAAAGAAAATGCAACGGGTTTGTCATTAAAAGCTATCTACATTTTACTGTCATAATGTAGATTAGCAAGTTTTTATAAGAAAAGGAGCACTTCAGCTGGTTTGATTCACTTTCCTTTAATGGATCTCTCTTGCCAATTTACTACTGCTGTTCTCCAGCAGCCTTTACTGGCTGTGTACAGGTCCCACTATTCCAGCTTAAGCTGCTGGCTATCTGTATCCATTAGAGGAAGAGTACAAACAAGCCAAGTCCCATTTGTGAGTCAAATAGTTATCATCTGGTAAAAGCTACTGGCTGTACAGCACAAGATAAATATTTGAGGAAGAAAATTATAGGTTGTAAAGAATGGTTGATCCATGTTTGCTTAGAAAATGAAATGTATATGTTGATTTTGTGCAGATAGAAATGTTAAATAAACAGATACTATATAATCAGCGTTGTTTCCAGCTGGCCCCAGTTAGGGTTACCACAGGGGAAGTTTTCTTGTTACGTTGTGCATGGGACTCATTCTTGAAAGAATGTAACAGATTTGAGGACTGGACTAGAGAGAAGAAACCAAAATGCCAAACTACACCCAAAATTTGTTGCCTTCCTTTTCATGAAGGGACGCAAGGCAGAGAGATAACCCACAAACCACTTGGGAAATGGGCAGATTGGAGCAGTGAATGGTTTATCAGTCTCTAGTCTGTCTATAGATCATGCAGATTATAAAATACTAGGGAATTTCCTCTGATAGTTTTGTGACTTTTTTTTTTTGAAGTACAACTCTGGGAAGCAGACACATCCACAAATGTCAGCTTGATTTCGTCACCAGCAGATGTTCCAGAACTGAAACCTCAGTTCTCAGATGATGCTGATGCTGACTCTTCTTCATATTCATTTTAATTCTAGCCTCTAGTAGAACTTAATAAATACTGATCAGATTGACTTTTCCTTTTCCTTAGGATATTCCCAGTACCTTTAAGACAGCTCTGTAAAGGGCTGTCCATCTACAGGTTATTTTCTGATGCATCTGCATATCGTTTCAAAAAATATATTGGAATCAACTTTTACAAGTGTTTTCTATAATCCTTTTCCTGTTGGGAGAAATGTTGTTCATCAAAACACTCTTTTTTGATCATCAGTCTAATTGATGCACTTCATCCAGCTTCAGGCTGAGAAGTGGTTGTTTAGTTTGTTTTTATGCTGTTGCAGGGTGGAAAACATAACATTTATTTCTGCAATATTTCTTCTGATTGTTAACATCATGTCTTGTATTGGTGGTCTGGATTTAAGCAATATGTACTATGAAGGACTTCAATAGTAATGACATATATTACGTCCAATGTTTATTCAACAGTACGGATTCAACACGAAATTATTCAACCAGAATGTATGCCTGTTGATTGATGTGGAAGTTATATAAGTATTGCTAAATCAAAGCAAACTTTCAACCAATTTATATGACAAATGCAGACAACATAAATGTTGAATACTTTCTCATAACCTTTTCTGCTTTTTGTCACTACAATCTAACAGGTTGAGATTTGGTGCTTCGTTTTGTTTGTTTGTTTTTTTCCTCCCATATCATTACTTTAAATCTGATTGATAAATAAATTGCAAAAATAAATATCTAAGCAAAGCAACAGTATGCCTTGATTATATACTTTAAATGTTATTGGTTTCTTTTTATTATGTTGCTGAAATGCAGTTTTCAAATGCAAGTATTTGGCCACATATTATGTGTCATAAGTGTATTTCCAACAACAACAAACAGGAATGGTGATTGCATTTCCTTCCTGGGATGTGCACTTACACACACATATATATTTCACGTTTTTTATTTGGCAATAACAAAAATAATATTTTGTAACATTTTGCTCTAAATAATTTTATTTACAGAGCTGCTACCCAGATGCCAGCAGATGAATTGCCAATACAAATGTGCCATTACCAGGAATGGCACCAAGTGTTACTGTGGAGTTGGATATGAAACAAGCAGTGATGGAAGAAGCTGCACAGGTAAACAAGGAGGATGCTGTAGGACTGATGCACAAATTGCTTAATGATTCCTTAATGATGCTGTTAGGTGCAGAGCTGTTGGTGGGCTACCAGCTTTTGTCTTGGAGCCATACAGGGAGTCCAACAGCAAGCTGGTAGGCATGGATCCCATCTTCAGTGGTGTTTGTTCATCAGGAAATGAGCACACGTTGGTGGAGTCAGGCAGAGGAAAGAGTTCCTGATAATGAGGATCAGGACTTCCCTGCTGACTCCTTTGTACGTGCCCCAACAATAGCTGTCCTCTTACTGGGTAGAAAGCAACCTCAGCAGGAGGAGGTGGGGAGGAAGTCTTTCCCTTTTCTTTCACCTTGCTCAGCCAAACTGGCAGCTCATTTGTGTAAGCCACTCTCAGACCTCACTGCCAAGAGACCCAGTGCAACTTACAGCATTTTGCCTCGTGTCCATAAAGCCACATCTAGATCAGAATTTGATAAATGAACGCTCCTACATCATACAACTTAGCTGGGAATGTGATGGTGGCATGATTAAATCTGTACTGAAATTGGTGTTGTTTTCCATTTTTATATTATATTATTTCAATATATTATTTTTATTTCTCTGTCCAGTTATTCTTGTTTTCTTTTTGGAAGCAGATTGGAATTCTGTTGCTCACTCCCAGTAATTCCTCTTTTCAAGTAACAGTGCTAAACCAGATTCTTCATAAATGTAATTTATTCTGAGTCCTTTTGCTCTATGGTTGTCATGTTCTGTGATTGAAAATATGTCTGAGGAAATAATTTCAGCAGCTGTTTTTAAAATGTCAGTTTATTACTTAAACTCCCAACCACTGTTAAACAGCATGTCTTGATTTTACAGTATTATGTCTCCATGCCCTACTTGAGAAATCTGCTCTTCAGATTAGAGAAATATATAGTTTTTGATGCAGTGGATGATAGTTTAATCTAGAAATTGTGGCAGCTCATTTACGGAACTATAAGACATTTCCAGCATAAATAGGTTGAGAGGGATAATCAGTTTTCTCCCTTGAAGTGTTTTCATTCATAGTCCCTGGTAATTTTAAATATAAATGTTCTCTAATATGAACAAGAGTCCGAATGTCTCCCTGACACGATGTAGACATTGGATGTTAATTGAACATATGAAGGTTTTAGCTATAAAAATAAATAGCAACCAAACTTGAGAGATTCTCACCTTCTGTTTCATTGCTGGTGTAATTCTGACAGCTGACATCGATGATAAGGTCATGACTTGAGAAGAGGAATATGTACATCACCATACTATAGTGATCTAATGGATCAAAATTTCTTCTTACAATTTTAATTCCTTTTTTTTTTAACTCCTTTTTTAACAAAATTTCATTATTTCAATTAATGTCCCTTTAGATGTGAATGAATGTAATACATACGGAAGCTGCAGTCAGACGTGTATAAATACGGATGGATCGTACACCTGTAGCTGTGTAGAGGGTTATGTTCTTCAGCCTGATATCAAATCTTGCAAGGCCAAAAATGGTAAGTTTTAATGTCTCCTTACCTGAAGGAAAATATTTTTTGTATTGATCCTATGTAGATAAGTACGATGCAGAAGAGATTTTCCTTTGCTGTATTACAGAGCCACATAACTTCTCTAGAACAGCCTCTTCTGTGCCATGACAATACTCCAAAGAAAATATTTTAAGTTATTATATGGTTATGATTAATTGAAGTGAAATATTCAGTTCAGCCAAAATTAGAACAGTTCCCAGTTTCCCTCTTCATAAATAAACATTTTTCCTCACACAGACAGAACAGGTTGTTTACTCTGGGAAGACAGCAGAGGTAGTGAGAAGGCAGAGGAAATGATCATGAGGTAATTGTACCCTTAGGATGAAAGAAGGCATGAGATTGCCTTGTCCTTGTAATATCCCAGGAGGTGAATTTCACCATATGCATATTCACACCAAACTTTTTTAAAAATCATCTTAGTGCATGTTTTTATTAGTAATAGTAAATTGGATATTTGAGGAAATAATAAATTGTATTAGAGAAAGCAACATACAAAGTGTTTTCTTACTCAGCACAGTGACTTAACATTCTTATATTAAAAAGCCAACACTTTCTTGAGCAAGTTTTCAGCATCCATGATGATTCAAGAGCCAAGTATACGACTGTGTTTGTTACATATTTTTTGAGTCGTATTTGTAGCTATTTTATCATCATAAAATTTGAAAGTCTATTGGCTTTTTGGGGGATACCTCAAGGTAATAACATCATTATGGATGTTCTGACTTACATGTTTTGCTACAGCTAGTATCAAGTTTTAAATTGATCCACATCATAGCTGAGCAATTCTTTTTAATACACTGGCAAGTATTGTGAGATAAGAAAGTCCATAAAACGTAAAAAAACAAAATGCAATACTCTTCTTCCTTCACTAGATAAAAATCAATAACTCTATCCTAGATCAGGAAATTCTCATGGTGCCTGTATTGGACTTGAGATGAGCCATAGAGTTTCTCTTCTTGTATACAGCAAAATGTCTATCTCAGTGTTGTAATGAACTGTCAATGTCTTGGTGGTCTTGATGAAATGAGTCAGGATTTCTATTAGCAGAGAAGACCTACCCTTCTGTCTTTCTTAATTCTTTATCATGTCTGTTTTATGATTGTTTTCATTTTTTCTGTTATTTTCAGTTGTGAGCTAGTGCTAGTTGTGAGTTAGTGCTAATAAGATCAGGAGGCTGCAAAGACGTAAGCATTGCTTCTTACACTGCTTTTGTGCATCAGCACAACTTTTCTTTGAAATAATGGTGAATTAAATTATCGATTATGAACAATTGGGCTGAACTCTTCCCAGTGCACAGAGGTGAAAAAAAAAATGATAAAATTGTTGCCTCAGTAATGATACCACAGAAAGCAACAGGAGTTGTACTGACCTATATCAGCTTACACTGCTTCACTGCACCCAGCTTACAGTGTGGAAAATAGTGACATTTCCATGTTCCAGGAGGTAGCTTTCCTTCAGCCTTACTGTTACATTCATAGCTTCACTGATAATATGAACTGCTTTTCACATGTTGCTGTCTTGTAGGATAAGGTTCAAGCACAAAGTGCTGTCCTACACAAAAAGAAAAAAAAAGCATAGGTGAGAAAGTAACTAGGGACTGGTTGCACCAAAAAGTGTGAAAGATGTAATGGCTCACAAGTCAAAAATTAGAAAATGGCATCCTGTTGGCAGGGGAAGAGGTACTATCCTGGTATGTAAAGGAAGCTGTGACTGGCAAGATGTTTAAAGTACTCCAGATCCTTACTCAACAGTGGGAAGTCTTCAGGTGGAATGTGACACCCAGTTAGAGGCATAATGGATTGATTAGTAGAACAGAATTCAGGAAGATATATCTAAAGGAAAAAAGCAACAAAGCTCTTGGGGAAAAAAAGAAACAAACAAACAAAAACCTCTTTAATTTCCTTTGACAACCTAAAGAGAATAAGGATAGAAAGAACAAGTTATCTGTTCAGTCTACATACAAAACAGTTGTCAAATACATGGAAAAAAAAACAAACAAAAAAAACCAAAGAACCACAAAACTAAATTATTTTCAGTTCTGTGTGTAAAAGTTTTGAAAGTTAAGAAGCAATTGAGTTTTGGATTAGCTTAAGCATTGCATAAAACTTTCTGATGTTAATAAAAGCAGATCTGCTAAGAATATAAATAGTCATTCATTGTCCTAGGTACAGCACAACAGCAACACCAAGCTAAAAGCCCTGTGCCTTGTCTTAGTTCTCTCTGTAGCCTGAGTGACAGGTTTCTGAGTATTTATCAGATGGAGGGCCAATGACCAAGGTACAGGGGAAGGGAGATGTGTCTGAGAGCAGTGTCCTGCAGGAACCTGGGGATGGCTGTTGTGGCCTCTGGAGATGTCAGAAAATCTTAGAATCTTAGAATGGCTTGGATTGGAAGTAGCTTTGAATGTTTTCCAATTCCAACCTTCTGCTGTGGGTGGGGACTCCATCCAGCAGCTCAGGCTGCCCAGGGCCCCATTCAACTCGACCATGGGCACCTTTGGGGATGGGATGAGTCACCCACACCACTCGGGGAAGCAGTGCCATTTAATAAGGAATTTCCTCCTAACGTTAATCTAAATCTAATTTTCTTTAGTTTAAACCATTTCCCCTTGTCCTATCACTATCTATGTATGTAAAAAATTGATCTCCATCCTGTTTATAAGCTCTCTTTAGGCACTGGAAGGCCACAGTGAAGTCTCCCTGAAGCCTTCTCTTCTCCAGGCTGAACACACCCCAGCTGCCTCAGCCTGTCTCCATAGGAATGGTGTCCCAGTGCTCTGAGCATCTTTGTGCCCTCCTCTGGACCCACTCCAACAGCTCCAGGTCTTCCTCATGCTGGGGGTCCCAAACCTAGGTGCAGCCTGCAACTCCTCCACAGCCTCAGAGCCTACTCTGAACCTTTTAGCATGTGAGGTGGTACAATTAGTAAAACAGTTTGCAGGAGCTGCTATTTTTCTACCCTTCAGGCAGCCAAATGCTTGTCTGTGAAGGTAGAGAGGTATATCCCTCATTAAATTCTTCATTTTCTTCCTCAGCTCGAATAACTTTGGAGCTTGAAACTTTTAGCTGCACAGTACCTTTGGGAAGGTTGTTAAAATAGGTATCAAAATAGCTAGAGGCACACCATGGTGTTTTTTTTCCCGTACTTTTTAACCACACTTTCTTTTATGAATAAAGAAGCAGTTAATGACTTTTGAGGTGAAAATGAAACAAAATATAGCCCTGCTGAATGGAATTTTAGAAGTTCTTTGTTTGCCAAGTTTTTATGCCTGTACTGCAAGGCCTGCACTGGATGAAAAGAATTTTAAAGGAAACAAAAGACAGAATTGGAAAACATTAGCTAAGGGAAAAAAGAACTGTTTATCTTGCAACAGTTCCTGATACATTTTATATGTTTATTGACCATCTACAGAGAAATACTGCGCGGTAAGAAACATTTGTTGTGTAGATAAAGAAGGATAAAGTGATAGGGATTCAAGTTAAAAGCTATTTCTGATATTCATTACTCTTAAATTTATCTCACAACATAATTTTCCTGTAGGATTTTGTAAATCAATGCTTTGAGGTTTTAGAATTGAAGTACTCCATTTTGGGATATGTTCAAGTACAGAAAATTAGTTTCAAAATAAAATGTGACTATTTTATTCAGCACTTCTGAATATTTGTCACACTTTCATGCAATGCATGCATTTTGCTGAGCCAAACTCTTCCATTTTACAATACAGACTTCAGAGAAAGGGTTCTTAAGTTGCTTGTAAACACTGATTCATGATTTTTATCCTTTTCATATCATAGTAATGGAAAAAACAAAAACAACAAACCAGTCCACAAGCACTGGCATTGCTGAAGATTTCCTTCCACAGAACTAGGGCTGTTGGTGGCAGAGCAAAATGCCTTTGTTTCTTATATGTTATGGCATCATTATTGATCTGTATTTTAGACAAGATCAGGGAGGGGGAAAACATAAGGCTTTTGTCTTTTCTACTGCTCTATCTTAAACATAATTCAAAGGAAGATGCTTTCACTGTAGTCAAGAGAGGTAAATCATAAAACTTTCCTGGATTAGAGTGCTATTCACTTCTTATCTTTCTTATCTTTCCTATAAAATGGCAAAAATAAAATAAAAATAAAAAACAACTCTGGAATGAAAAACAGACATGAAGTCCAGTTATTTGAAAAGCTGCTTCCAACTCAATTCAACTTATATCTGTCCACTAACCTACGCTTTGTGCATCCTGTATTGAGGCACAGACAAGTAGTTTTTGTGAGGAGGAAGAGAAGAAATCTTTTTCCATAAAATCGATCTTTATCTCGGCAGCATTGAAATGGGCAGGTCACCTACCCTAAAGTGAAAAAGTACAATTAACTGATTCTACCCATTCAATTATTTCATGTACAGACTGCTTGAAAAATAGAATTTTGAGCTCGATAATCTGGTTTCTGGATAAATTGTACAAGAGTACTTATGTGTTTTAACATTAGTTGTGGCTGCTAAGCAGTGACACGGGCACTGGAGTGATGTTTGATTTATAACTGTTGCTCAAGTGTTTCAAGGCCAATTCTTTTACAGAATTCTTTTATTTCTTAGACATTAATAGTGAAATATAACCTTTCTCTGGAGTTCAGTTGTCCTTGTTACTATTTCCAATGTGTAAGTTTAAAACAATGTGGGAGAGGATATGGTTCTCTATATCAGCCTCAGACAACTAAACAACCATGCTGGCTCCTTAACCTCAAACAGTGCCTGAGTATCTGCTTCTTTTTCAAGACTTTATAGATTTGCAGGCAGTTGTAATACCTTATTTAACACAAAGTACAAAAACAACAATGATAGTAAGGAATTTTTCACACCGGATCTGGTTGAGAGATGAATGATAGTATTTTGTGGGAAGGAAGCAGCAGATCACAGGGCTGTTAGATGTAAAAAATGTACCAAGGTATAGGCACAAATGCACCTTTTATACCAACATGGAACCTCTCAGGGTGATGGAGACAAAACTCATAAGCATATTTTGCTTCTTCCATTAGTTAGCTGTTTAGAATAAAGGATAAAGTTTGGGAAAAGATTGATGTATGTAGTCAACACTGTTGACTATAAATGGATATAATTGGAAAAATGCAAATAAAATTTCTCATTAAAAAGAAAACAACACAACTTTCTTTTCTGGGAAAAATAAAAGCATGGGCAAGGACCTTCAGTTGTGTCTTGTTTACAAAAGAATACTTCACACAGTTCAAATCTTTAGAAATTTAAAGTTTTCTGAATCTTGCATGAATGTAAATGGTAGTAGTGAATATAAGACAAGCAAGGACCATCAGTAAAATAGAAAAGTAGTAAGTTACAGAAGTGTAGTTTTGCAGATGTTGACGTGAGATTTAGTGAGGAGAGAAAAGATGCTGAAAAGTAGAGCAAATGTTATAGAACAGAAAACAATAGGAAAGAATAATGAAATCTATTTAGAAAGAAGGGTCCATTATAGAAAAGAATTGTCTTAGGCGTAAGTAAACAATATTAGCGAAGAGATGTTTAAATCAAAGACCGTAATATCAAAAAACAGAATTTAAAACATACTTTTGTGGATTTCAGTGAGATCACTGAGGAGTATGTCCAGTAAATCCCTGTTTCTCTTTGATCAGGTTTGCTGATGAGGCACTATTTCTAAAATTCTTTNAGATGACAAAGAGGGTGGAAATCATCACGGGGAGAGAAAGAGGGAGGGAAGAAGAAAAGAAATGGGGGAAAGAGAAACGGGGGAATGGGGAGAAAAAGAGAGAAATGGAGATCTGGGAAGGAGGAATGACGTGAGAGTGGTCACGCCCGTAATTAAATATAGTTTTGAAGTGCAGGGAGTAAATGGGAAAAAAAATGTTGAAGCGGAGATGGTGGGGGTTGCTGTGCGGGAGTTGTACGTTCATCTGTCAGCAGCCACGGCGATCCCTAAGCTACGGGGAAAAGCTGACATCGACTGAAAATCACCTCCCGTTACGGCGCGCACCGGTTTGCACGCACGCGGGGGTGTGACACGCGCAGTCCGCGTGTGGCCGTTCAGCCACCGCAACCTCCACGTTCAGTTCTCTCTGCCTACAGCCGGAAAGCGATAGCCACGATAAACACGCAGATACGATACAGATAGCGATAATTCATCCCGTGGCATACACATTTTTTTCTTTCTTTTTTTTTTTAATCTGGAATTACTTAGTAAAATTTTGAAAACTGTGAAGTAGAATGCCATCTTACAGGCAAATGGTTTTGATAAAGATATCCCCACGATGGTTCTACATTGACTGGGAGTGTATACCAATGGAATATAGTAACCTAGGTCTAGAAAAAAAGAAATAAAATCAGTTTCATTAGTGAAACCACATATAACAAACTGCTCACCATACTGAGATTAATATTTTTTAATTAACACTTGACTGAGTCCGATGCGTAATTTCACACTAGCCCTGGATTTTCAAGCCTGTTAAGCAATGAAAAATACATCTAAAATAAAGCAAACTGCTTTTACACTCAGTAGCGCTCATCATAATGCAAAAATTATTTGCACTAAACAAGAATTCTTTCTCTCTAAGTGTAAAAAAAACTATTTAACTTGAATGGCTTGTTAAATCATCAAACTTGTAGCTTCATCTTAAATGAATATGTTATATATATATATATTCTTCACAATTTGGGTTTCCTTCAGTATTCACACGTTGTTCGAAGTATTTTCATCAATTACTAGGCAGATTTTTGGTCAAAGTGATTCAAGGCTTCCTCTCTTACATTGCTCAGTATTAGATACAACATGTGCATGATGTAGCCAGGTTGCATTGCTTTAAGTTGATTGATTTTGGTGTTGTTGCTATTTTGCTTTGCTTTGTAGAAGCATTCACTTAGCTTTTATCTCTTTTAAAAATTCAGATACAAACGTACCTTACCATTGTATGTGTATTCGTAAATTCTTCAGACTTTCCTGGCCTACATTCTTTTAAGCTGTCAATAATCTGGATATAAGTAATTTGCATAAACGTATTTTTTTATTATGACTTAGGCATGAAAAATGTTGCAATAATACTGCACGGAATTAAACAGAAGCTGTAGGGCTAGGGTAATTAATTTTATTTAATGATGTGAACTATTAGAACAGCAAGATAAAATACAGTAGTCATTTGGAATATATGATAGTTATGAAAATAAAAACGAATCCTATTTATTATCTCTTAAAACACATCAGGTAAGAACCTTTAAAAATTTCGTTCAAGCTCATAAGATAGATAACGTTTCATATTTTGTCTGATTTGTTTTCAGAGCCAGCTGGTAGACCTCCTCTTCTTCTGATTACAAACTCTGAAACAATTGAGGTATTACATCTTAATGGAAGCAAAGTGTCTGCCCGAACTCCTGTAAAAGGATCTTCAATTTTGACACTAGACTATAGCTACAGAGAAGACACTATTTGCTGGATTGAATCAAGGGATCTTGCAAGTCAGCTGAAATGTACAAAGATAACAAAAGCTGGGAAGTTAACAGATGAGTGGATAATAAACGTTGTGCAGTATCTTCACAGTAAGTATTTGACAGTCATTTAGCAAAACTGTACTCTTTGTCTTTGTGAATGACTGCTGGAAGCCTCAGAGATATTAGTGGCTTGCTGCTGACAATAGTTTAAAGCATTAAATGTTGAAACTCATTCTGTAGCACTTTTATATTTCTCACTCCTCTATATATATGCATGATAAGTTTTTAAAATGTGCATTTTTGTAGTTCAATAATACATACAAGTTACAAAACCAGGGCAGTGCAAAAGGAAAAAAAGTATAAAATGCTTTCTCTTTGGCAAAGTGGTGCTACATAAAGATTCTATGTGTTCTACTACTGGATTAGTACTAATAGTGAATGAAAGAAATACATATGCTTTTCCCTTTTGCTGTCAGGTATCACAGGTACGTTAGTTCTTGATAATAAAACATTTCCTAACTGGCCAAAAATATACTGTTGCCTTTTTGCAATTGAGGAAAAAAAAAGAAAAAAAAAAAAAAAACAACTCGTTATACTGAGTTAGTCTTTTCAATTATAGCATTTTTCAGTCATCTTTTCAATTTGTGGGCTGCTGTTATCTTTTGAAGGAG
Source organism: Odontophorus gujanensis (assembly GCA_013399175.1). Taxonomy (NCBI): domain Eukaryota; kingdom Metazoa; phylum Chordata; class Aves; order Galliformes; family Odontophoridae; genus Odontophorus; species Odontophorus gujanensis. Next base: position 224,315 of record VXAB01005743.1, on the reverse strand, counting down.
ATGTGCACTCACACATTTTCATGTGAACAGATTGCAAAACAACATGCAGTAAAAATAATAAATCAAATTTCTTCTTCTGTCAGAAGAGAATTCTGAACTGACCTCAAACTGTTTGATGATCATGTTCATTATTTGAATATATCAGAAGTATTTGAATATAAATATTCATAAATTTTATGATATATCTTAGAGATTGAGCTTGAGACTATCAAGATAGCTGCTGTAAAATGCAGTCATTTCTGTAGAGTAGGAGAAGGTTTTTTTTGTTTGTTTGTTTTAACCTCTTTCCTTATGGTTTATTTACTATATAGAAAATTTAATAGAAAAGAATGAAATAATTAGAACATGTTGTTTTTATTGGTTTTGTTTTACCTTGCCACTCACTGTGACTCTACTACTTTTAGAGGGCTCTCTTAATCTAGATGCAAAGTCTAATTGTACTTGATCTTGTCTGCTTTCTATTTTATTGAGGGTTTTTTTGATACTGCAGTTTCATAGGGTTCTTCATACTCTACATATCGAAGTACTCTAATGATCTTGGTGTTAATATTTGATTGTACCTTTTAAATTCATTCTATTATTGATATTTTATTTTGTTTTCCTTTCAGTAAGAGCTATCAGATTAACTACAGTCCTTAGCAAAATTTCGTTTGTATTGAACTCTGTGTGTGTCTGTTTTGTTGCTTATCTTCATCATCAAAGTGGATATTAATGCTGTTTTGTAGCTTTTCCTGCTTTTCTCAGCCTCTGTTCTCTGCATATGAAGAGACTTCGTGGTAAATGTTTATAAATATCTGAAGGGAAGGTGGGAAGCAAATGGATGAGGCCAGGCTCTTCTTGGTAGTGAGTAGCAGTAGGACAAGGAGCAATGGCCTGAGACTTGAACATAGGAAGATCCATACGATGTGTGGAAAAACTCCTTTATGGCAAGAGTGATAGAGCTCTGGAACAGGTTTCCCAGAGAGGTTGTGTAGCCGCCTTCTGTGGAGATATTCAAGACCTATCTGGATGTCTACCTGCCCAACCTATTGCAGGATATCTGCTTTAGCAGGGGTGTTGGACTTGATGTTCTCTTTCAGTCCCTTCCAACAGTTCTGTGATTCTGTACTTTGTAACCTCTGTGCTGTTTGGGTCTGCATCAGCACGTCTGCTTCTAAGAGTAAGGTTGTGTCATGAAATATATATTGGAAAGAACTGTGCCTGGAATTAATGAGGTAGTCATTTTTTGTAGTGTTAGTACACACCAGCCTGTGGACTTTTTCTGGAACTTCAGTGTAATTGTTGTCTTGTTTAAATGAAGAATTGAATCTCATGGAAATGCATTACTTCCAAGAGTTCAGTCAGAACTTGTGTGTTACAGGCATTATTTTTTTTCCTTGCTGATGTAAAATTGTTCCTCTGGTTAATCTCTTCCCTCCCAGACATATATCTGGAGTTATTTCTGCAAGGAGTCTGGTGTTGTTATATCTGTTATATATGTCTGCACACATGTATAGGTCATTTTGTGGCTACTGCAAGACTGATCTTTAATCTTAAATTTTTCCTTTTCTTCCCTTCATCCCCCGTTACCCATCATACAGCTTCTTCTATTTCTCTTCATTGCTTAGCACCTTCATCTGATGAGGTGAACAAACTCATTTTGCCTCCTGGTGAAGAATTTCAGCCTGTGCATTTTCAAGTATAAGTGTAAACTGCTCTGGCAGCTCAAGCCAAATAAATGGTTAGGCCCATGGAGTTATTCACAGAAAAATGCAAAGTCTGGTTTTCATAGAATATAACCTTTTTTATCATCTCATTGCAAAAATGACATACTGAAGTGTATTTAAAGCAAAAGAAAGTGGAAAAAAAATATTAGTGAAATTTTGAGTTTCTTCATCCTTGTCTTTGAATCTGGTCTTTTTTTTTTTTTTTTTTTACNCTATGCTTTCTTCCATTTTGTTTCATTGTTTTTTTTTGTTTTTGTTTTTTAATTGGTTTTTTTTTTTTTTTTTTCTTTAACTGCACAGAAGAAAACATGTCATCTACACGTGACACAGAATTTGGTAGAAAGGTCAGTTGTACAAAGTGATTGGGACTGCTTGAAGTGGGCATACTCAAAGTGCTTTTTCAGTGAAGGCAAGTAAGTCTTGTAGTTAGGAACAAAGAATACAGGTCCTATTTAAAGATGAAAGACTACTTTTAGGAAAGCAAGGACTGTGAAAATGACTTCACTTTCAAGGCAGAGCATATTGTGCAAGCTCTAAGTAGTGAACGTAAAGCTTTGGATTCACAAAATAAAAGAAATTATGGTTCTTTAGTATCCAACGTTCTCCCTCAAAAGGCAGTCTGAGATAACTTCATTTTGGCACACGGGTGTCCCAGATGAATTCCTTTGAAAAGCAGTGCTGACTTTCTGCATCATCTGTACACTATTCTGCACAGCTTTAAAGATGGCAGAGAGGCTCTCCTGCCCCTGGGTTTCATTTGCTGCAGCAGAGGCAGTGTTGACATTCCTTGTGTTTAGTTACAGAGCACAAGGAATGCCTGCAAGTTATAGAGCACCAGTTTCAGTCTTGTGAGAATTACTGTATCATTTATAATGCTTTTTTTTTTTGCTTGATTGGTAGGTTTATTCTTTTAAATAAGAATAGCTTTCCACAGACATGGTAATGTCGGCACAAGCATTCTTGACTTATCCATGACCAGGTGTTGCAATGTTGTTTTGTCTTCTCAAGACCAGAAGTTGTTGGAAGTTAAGCTGAAAATTTTACTTTCAGTCAGGTTTATATAAGTAGCATTGGAGCTAAATAGGCTTTCAGGGAAGATTCTCAGGTAAGGCAAGCTTGTGCACACACCAGCCATGTAACAGGCATTCTCCCTGGCATTTACACTGTCTCATAGTTCCTTTCCAGTTAGTACAGCAGGACTGCCAGGAACAATTATTTATGTAAAGTGCTACCTTGAGGACCAAAGCAGCACAATGTCTTTTTAATGGAATGAAAGTTGAAAGTCTCTTACAATTTTCTGTCCTTCCAAAGCTGCAATGTGTGATCCTATGCTAATGCTTTTGTGTATTAGGATTGGAAAGTAACAAGAAGAGAATTTTCTGGGTGATAAAATCTCCTTCTTCCTTATTTAAATAAGTATTTTTTACCTTCATCATAACAAGTGCCAAGCACCTTATTCTCTCTCCAAAAAAGCACCAGGCAGCACAGCCTGGATTTTGGCTACTATTCTGGAGAAAACTCTCTTCTACAATGCTGCTTCAGAGCATGATATTATATGTTTGGCTGGTGTTTGAGTCAGATTTCCTTGGCATGAGGACTAGGAAGGCCTTTGATACTCTGCGTTACATTTTTTCTATTTGTCTCTTTGTGCTTTGACATCCTGCAGACATAAACAAATATAGTCCCAAAGCTCCGCCTCCCAAAACATAAACATTTCGTAGTGGTGATTAACACCTAATATGAGTGTTGTGTTGTTCAGAATACCTCCAGTCATTTATCTTGGCATTTATGAGTTTCAATCATTGAAGGAAATGCTGAGCTCTAAGTATGGTGCTTCTGTCAGCAGCCTTCCTGTGAAGTTCCTATAAATATTCATTAGAACTCGAAGAAAAGTTTGACTTAAGAGGAGAACAACTGTGGAGATCTGGAGGTGGTGTTTATTCCTATATGAAGTCTGCTCCCAAGCTTCTCTCCAGACAGTCAAGAGAAGCTGTCGTATACCTGTACACTTTGATTTTTCTTCTTCTTCTGTGATAGACAGCCCATGCCTGCAGACTTCTGGGAAGATGAACAGAAATGAGAAATCATCATGATAAAGGTTATTTCCACCTCAAATCACACTTTGGTAGTGTTCAGAGCATCTGATACAGATTGGAACCAGAATGGGATATGGAAAAATTGTCTTAAAGAAATATCACAGCATACTTTGTATCCACCTGGAGCCCAGGCAGATCTTACACTGGAATTAGTGCAGTTCTGGCAAGAGTGGACTGTCAGTGGTTTACAGGCTGGTTCAGCCCTGTTCTGCAACTACTGGGGTGGGGGGACCCATGGACCCATGGGGGTACCTGGGAAAGGTGAAGGGGAAAAGGGAGAGGGCGGGGAGATGGGCCTAAAAACAAAACAGCAGCAAGGATCTGAGGAGGAAAGCTAATTTACTAAATAAGATATTGGAATACAAAAAGACACAGTATAATACAATATAATTGGAATTGAGTTTAATAAATCAAATAAAATGAGAGAGAGAGAGCATCCAAAACTGAAGACCTTACTCCAGAGCTGAAGGCAAGACAGCTAGGGAGCTCCCACTGCAGATGAGCAGCAAAAAAAGGGACAGTCTTGGGAGTTTTATCTTTCCCTCTGACTGGAAAACGGGAACACAAAGTCCTCTGGGTTATGTAGTTCTTCTCTTCTGAGAATCAGATACCTGGAAATTCAGCAGTGCATGGAACTGGAGCATTAACTCTTTAACTCCCAGTGCCTTACATGATGTTATGATGTGGAATACTGATAACAAAAATCGCAAAAACGTGAGAGTGAACGAATGCAGTTTCTGGGATAAAATTTTCCTTACTTTGTCCAAAGACTTTTTTTTGTTATAAGTGGCAATATATCTTTGTAGATAAAGCCATCATTAAAAACACAAAACTAAAATATTTTTCTTAAGAGTGTCTCCTTATTCAGATTGAATTTCCCATCTCCTTTTACTGCCTCATGAGATCCTGCCATTCTTTAGAGCTGTCCTTCCTCTTTACTGCTCTGGAAACATTATTTTTTATTACTGGACTACATTGTTATTCATGTCCTTTTACAGGTGACTTGCAAGGATTATCTGGTACATGTTCCAGCTGTGCAGTGAAATTATTGATCCTTTATGGGGAACCAAGTTTACGCTCCATCTTAGGCAATTATATATGTTCATCACTGACATATATGTAAGATTACATCTTTCATGAAACTTCACTCGTGACTTCCAGAATGCCATTTGTTTCTATGTTTCCTTTAATTTCTGTGTTCTTTTTGACATTTCCCTACCAGTGCAAATCTTTAGTAAGAAAAAACCTTTGAAAACCTGAAAACCTTTTCCTCTTCTGTCTGTATTTCAGGGGCTCTGAGGAATTGAGTCAGAGCATAATTGGGGTCATCTTGATGGACAGTAACATAGTCTAGAAGTCTCTGCTGCTGAGATTTTTTTTGTGCAAGTTCATTCTTCATTCTGGTGGAGTGGAGCACGGAGAACTTTAGATCTGGTTTGTGATATGGCTTTGTTGGTGCAGCATGGTCTTTCCTTAATGCAGGCACCAGTGCTGTCTGGTAACTGTCCTCTGTGTACTGTTATTTTTCACCCTGTAATGATAAGCCTCCCTCAGAGACTCGAGCTTTTGGAAGTTCCTTTTATCACTCAGCTGCTCTCTTTAAATCCCAGCTAATCTTTTCTGATTATTGGCTACACATAGCCTTTTTGATGATAATCATGTTTACTAGGAGAATAAGGGTAGTTCACATCTTTTGCTGAAAACATTCATTCAGCCTCTCTCAGAGACAGGCTCAGAGATTGCCTGAAGACTGGGATTTGTGTTCCAACATGAACCATCAGCTGGATATCTTCCATTGACCACAGCGGGTACTGGAATGCATTTCTTTTCCTATTAATAGCATTCATACACTGAAGTGTCTGTCTCAATGCCTGATGGTTTGCACAAGAGTTAGGCTATAATCTTTGATATCAGAGGTCCTAAGAGGGCCATGCATATATTAAGAATTTCTAAATGCTAGCTGTGAAGCATCTGTCTGCTTTTGGTGCTTTTTGGATATAGTTCATTCAGTTTGACTTGAGGATTTATGCTATTGGATTGAATAGTGTCCCTGTAACATTGTATTATGAATTTTTCAGGCAAAATCTTCCAAAACAGATTCACGGAATTTGTAGGAGTTCCCTCCAACATTAGGTTACCTGCACTTAACCTCTTACGAAATAAGAGCTATTTATTAACTGGCTGTTAATTTACAAGAATAGACTTTTTTTTTAGTCATTCAGTCAGATATAATACTGCTATTTCTTCAACCTTTGTTACTTAGCCAACTTCTACAATTGATCTTCTATTGATATCATTCAAAACCCTGCCTCTGTTCTTATCTAAACTGGCATGATGTCTTTTTAACTTTTATGTGCTTTTCAGTAGTAATGCTCTGGGCTGCTAATTCTTATATCAATGGTATTTTTCAGTACTATTTTTTTTATCACATTGTATTTTTCTCTAAACTCCTGGTCTCTACCTTAGATAGTGTGCCAAATAGTGTCTGCAAAGCCTACATCTCTTTGTTTCCTTATTCTCAGTTCTACATTGTCAAATTCCTTTTTTTCCCAGTTATCAAATTGCTAGCTGACCATTTCAGGATTTTCATCTTAGTACCATTACTTTCTTAACAGTCTGACATAATTGCATTTTGTTTGTCTTCCTTAAATCTCAGCCCAGGCTTGATAGCAAAGTGTCAGAGAGCAAGCTGGCAATTTCCCATAGAAGTATTTCACATATAAAAATGGGCAGCCAAAGTATCAGTAACCACATACATTCCTCTTTATCCAATATATCGTTGATGAACTCTGTTAAACTGAGTGACTGTACTACTTGTGAGACAGTAAAATTTTGTACCTTACTCTTTTCAGTAACATGAAATTAAATAATGCATATTTTATGTGGTTAGACACATACTTTCTCATAAGCCTGCATCATCACATCAGTGCACAAGCTACTGGCTTCCTCTTTTTTTTTTTTTTTTTTTTTTTTTTTTTGTGTGCAGTACCCGACGATAACCTTCTTGTG
>VXAB01005743.1:190614-210846 GCA_013399175.1 Odontophorus gujanensis | reverse complement strand
AAAAAAAAAAGAAAAAAAAAGAAAAAAAACAGTATTAAACATTTTAATTATAAACCTAAGCATGTTCTCTTCTGTATGTAGTTGGAGTCCTTTAATCTCCAAGTGACTGGAGACATGGCATCTCTGAGAGACTAGATGAATTCATGTACCATCAGGATGCTTTTATTAAGTATTCATAATATTTAGAATAGGATCATAGTTTTTAAAAGTCTTCAGTTTGGGGAAGCTGCTATTGTCCAAATGTTCACATTTATAGGTTTTAAACCATTATATTATAATATCCTCTAGGGTTAGAAGAATAACAACTGTATTTTTGACAGTAACCCAATTTATTGAAATATAAATTATATTACCCATCAAACAAGAGAAAATGCTTTCTTTTCATCGGAGGAACCTGCAGTCTGGATGCCTTGAAGTGCTTATTTAAATTTAATATGTTTTAGATTTTACATTACAGTCCTTACAACCACTGTCTGATTTTTTTAAAGGAATTAGATATTTGAGGATGAGCCATTTGGAAAAGTTAGATGGGTATTTGTCATTAGATTTTTCATTTTCAAACATATACAATAATCATTCAGGACATGTCTGTTTAAAGTTTAGACACCAGTGTTGTCTAACTTATTGGATGATGACACTTTAAATAAAAAATATATTTTTGTAAATGGCATTGCAGACACAATTATGGCCAATTGCTGTCAGTAGGAGAAGCGCAGGAAAATCTATGCTGATCTAACTTTACCCAACCATTGTATTAGTACAAGGCTGTCTGGGCTGCTAATTAGGAACATTACTCTCAGAAAAGAGGTAAGAGCAGAAGCATATTTCACAGCCTGTCATTTAAGTGTGTTTTAACTACTATTTACCTGATCACACTATTAGTGGCTGTTTTAATAAAATGAAGACTTGCGAGTGTTAGTCTCATTGCACAGAACTTGACAAAAAAACCCATCTTCAAACTTTTCTGTCGCTGTATAGAACAAAATTTGTTAGTTGTATTGTAAATATATAAATTTATCTTTTTTTTCTTTTCTCTAAGTAGGTAGTAAATTATACAAAACATGCCTGGCACTTTTATCATTTGCTTACCTTACACAGTTCACAAAGCCTTACTGTATAAAATCTGATTACAGTAAATCAAAAAGAAAAAAAAGTAAAATAGAAAATAAAAATGTTAAACTTCTTTTTGTCATGGGGAAGTTAAATGCATATATTTGGAAAAAATAAACAAACAAACCAGAACACCCTGAAGATCCAGAAAACATAAGGAAAGGCAAAATCTCTCAAATTTGTTGTCCCATTTTTTAATTACCTTTGTGTTACTTCATTTCTCATGGTTTTTGATTCCAGATTAATACATATATGTAATATATATGTATTTTTTCTGTTTTACCTCTTTTGACTTGAGCAGAAAGCAGAAGATGCTTCCTTAGCTGAAGTATAGGGAAGCTAACTCACAAGTTGTGCTATTTGATGAAAACTAACCCCAGAGGCAAACAGTTTGTGACACAACAGGCTGTACAGAAAGCAAGTGTGAAAATGTCTGCGAGGCCTTTGGTGGACAGGGGACTGAAGGTGACTCCTCTGACAACGAGGCACTTGAGCATCACTGACCTGGCTCTCCTGTACTGTACAGCTGTCAGGGGCCGTGCTGACATCGTCCGTGCTGTAGGATGCTCACCTGAGAAATGTTTAAGCTCCTGAAGGTTTGGTTGGAGCAATCCTTTCTCACTTCTCAGAAGCATTTATATTCCCCTAACGTATGGCTAGCCATCCAAAAAACTTGCACAGCCCTCAGAATTCCCTTGCTTGTTGAGTCAGTTCTAGTAGACTGAATTAAACGAATGGCTCTAGCAGACCTGGTTACCTGTGACAGCACTGAACTGCTCCTTACAGTGGGGAAAGATACCTGAAACATAAACAGTTAATGTTTTGGTGCAGTATGAGCAGCAGTTACTGCTCACCCATTAGCTGTGGTTTCTACATGGTGTCTGTGGGACCAGGAAACGGCCCACTAGTATTGATTGCTACCTTATTGAAGGTAGAACCACTACTTCATACCAATTCCCCATCCCTCTTCTTCCCCAGGCAAGCACAGTTCCATGCTAGAGCATGAAACTCCTGTGTGGAGGTTTGGATGGTATACAGCTTCAGAAGAGACATGCAGAGGCTACTAAAGAGGAATCAATAACTTATTCTTTTTTTTTTCCCTACTAAATCAAAATAATGCTTCCTTTAAGAGCAACTTTTGCAAAAGAAAAAAATAACTTTGGGACATAAGTGAATATTATTTAAAAGCATTTTCAATTATAGTCATCAATTTTGGGAAAATGCAAGAAAGAAATTTGTACTGTAATGCTGTTTGAAAAATACATAATTTTAAAAGATCCAAAACCATGCCCAAAGAGAAAGGATTATTCATGATTGTGATACCTATGCAGATATTTTACTGTAGATGTTAGAAAATTTGAGACTGTGAGTTCTGTCTCTAAGTGAAAAATACAGGATTTCTTGAAAGTAACTTATAGCAATTGTCAATGGAATTGTTGCTCATTGAGCTTTAAATGAATTTCCAAGGCCTTTAGAATGTTCTCATTGCAGTCATGGTCAGAGCACAGAAAGATTTAAATATATTATATATACGTATATAAAAATACATAACACAGTGGAAACTCTTGCACTTGAAATAGAGAGAGGTCTTCTGTCTTTTTAGTTATTAACTAGAAGTATATATGGAGCACTTTGGGCATTTTTAGTTTTAATTATATTTCTTCCAGAATGATTCCTCTGTTCACTCAAAGGTTTTTATAAAAGACTCCCAACTAGTTCCCCATGTTATTTACTTACATCATTTCTTTCATTAAGTATAAGAAAAAGATATTGAAATGTATATAGGGAGAAAACATTCCTATTTTTCTATTTCAAGATTTTCTTTCAGGTTTGAAAAAAAGATCTCTATTTCAGTTAACGGGCAGTGCTTGTGTTGAGCCCTTGATTACAGCAGTAGGACGAACAGAAGACTATGGAACTGTTTTTCTCTTTTTTATTAACTGAAATCTTGTGCAAGTCCTTATTTGAAATTAAAATGTGAGCTTTCCACAGTATATATTAGAAATCTAAAATGAAAGTAGACCATCAGTCAAATCAGTTCTTATTTTAATAAATCGGATTTTGGTCAAGACATGCATTTCCAGTTCCTTTTGAAGGTTTGGCCACCCTCATATGAAATCGCTATTTTCTCTCAAAGTATTTATTTGATGTGACACCTTAGCATTTCTTTCTTATGTCCTTAAGAGGAAATTCTGGTTTTTACAAAGTACTAATGGAAAATTGTCAATGTTTGGCAGAAAATGCATGGAAAATACTACTAAAATGAAAAAATCCTCAAAAGTATATACAAGATTACTTGAAATAAATGCGTATGTTTTCAGGAGGAAGCACTTCTTTTTAGAGATTTCTGAAACTGTGTGAATATAAGGAAAAAAGATTAATTACTTTAAAAATGCGAGCAGACTAGCCATCTAGACATACTGGGTTTTAATATATGAATCCAGAAACAAGTGTGAATTAAATTCACTGCCATCTTGAGCACATAAATATATATTTTACAAGTCCCCAGTGCAACCAAAACCTTATCTCTACGGTATACAGTGCATTTGACTTGTGTGGAACCATTCAAAGAGGTTTAATGTATAGCTGCTACCGAGACCACAGAGATTAAAGGTTTGATTCATAAAAGCTGCCAGCTAAGTGAATTTCTCATGTGGGGTATGATTTCACAGAGGAGTAGATTTGGGCAATTCTTTTTAAACTTCTCTTGTGAGCAATTGGATGTGTCCTATGTAAAGCAGAGCTGATGGTATAAAAAAGACAAACCTAAAGCACAACACTGGAGTCTAAAATACTAAACATCTTTGTGTTAGATTAACCGTTAAATGAAAATCCGATCGTGCTTTGAATGTCTAAGTCAATTATTACATTTCACTGAGCAACCAGAACATTTATTGTTGGGATATGTTCTTTGCATAGTGAGAGACCTCCTCCATTTCATGCTGTAGGCTTCTGAAGAAAAGTACAAATTACTATGCTTTTTCTGGAAACTGTGACCTAGCATAGCATACTTTGTAATGAGCATCTTTACAAGGAATGCAGTAGCAATGAGCTCACGTCTTGCAAATAGCTTGTGCTGCTGGTACTATGCTCTTCCCAAATAGAACCTGCTGGGGAAGGGAAAGCAGAAAAATAGGAGTTAAGAGCAACAAATGCTTTTTGAAGTCTGTGACATAGGGGTTATTCTGTTAAATTGCTTCTGGGTGTCTCTCTTTTCCTGGATTGCTGAGCAACCTTTGTTTCAAATATTGGATGCAAATGGTTGACCCTAGTATGACTTCCAATTAATTTTCTCGTGTACCGTAAATACCTGTTTAATGTCATTTCATGTTAATAAGTAACTGAAGAAAAAAAAAAGTCTGAGTTTTAGAGATGTGATCTGTTTTGTTAACAGATATAACAAGCTGTTATGTATCATGCCTTTCAAGTATGTATGAAACTTGGGTAAAACTAGATGAAAAAGAGACGTGTAGCCTTCCTTCTCCAACAGGCTCTTTATCTTCTTTCCAAAGCATAGCAGTCTTCCAGGATTCATATTGCAGGAATTTCATTCCTAATTTCAGTCTATAAACATTTAAAATTGAATCTTTTCTGTAATTTTCATTCTTTAATATTTTCAAAATACAAGTTCTGAAAATAGGAAGTGGAAACTGCTTAAACTGTTACTGACTTCTAGAGGGAGTATGTGTTTTCTGACATTTTTAAAAGCATGCCCTGTCATTTGTTTTCATAAGGAAAAAGAAAAATGTTTACCTTCCTGTTGTATGAAATATTTCTGTACTGTTTGCATATATCTCATGGCACACCTGACATTGGCCAGCTCTGGAGGTTGGAGCCTGGACTAAATGGAGCATTCCTTTATTCTGGCTCAGCATGTCTTCATAATAGGAGCTATCGGAAGGGGAGAGGCATAATATTCACTTTGAATTAAAAGAAAAATGAATAGCAGAAGGGGAGAAATCTGAAATAGAAGAGACAGCAATGAACTGTGTAATGGGATGGCTGAGATGCAATACAGCTGGTGCCTTCCTGATATTTTATTGAGCAAATCTTATGTTATCTGCACTTTGAAGGACATCGCATGGGTCTCCATGTGTAGTTATTAAGTATTTAGCAAATGTATAACTCATAAACCCTCAGTTATTGTCAAAAACTTAATGACTGGAATTTCTTTCTGAGTCAGGCTTAGTTTTTATTTTGTAATAGAGGGTACATGTGATAGAAGTGGCAGTTTCTTGTTTGAGTTGGGGGAAAAATAAAAAACTTGTGAAAAGAGAAAGTATGGAAAAAACGCATTAAGATTTCTCTACAATTGATTGAACTACAGTGTTGGACTACAAGAAAAAGTACATTACAGGAGCGAATTCATTGTACACACACGTCTACTATTACACAGAGTGGTTTAGATAAGAATAAACACACAAAAGCTTTTTGGATTTATAAGATTGGATTTGTAAGTATGTATAATCAGTTTTTAGTTCCCTTTACACATATCTAACGTCCTATTATAAACAGTATCCATGGGCTTTCTCCAATCCCTCTCTTACAGCTGCACCAACACTCATTGATGTTGCTTTTGAATATTATCATTAAAAGTGCCACAGACAAAATGTAAAATATTGAATAGAACTACAGACAAATGTCCACCTTTCTTATCCTTGAAGTTACAATGAGACTTTTGTACTTAAAAAGGAAGAATTCCAACCAACAAGTTCCAGAGGGAACTGAATTCCTTATTGTATGCCACATACACATTCTCATTGTAAAAACAGCTTGAGCTCTTTGAGTAGAGCATTTGTTTGGTGAAGCAACTAGTGATTCACTTATTTGTATTACGGTTGCAGTTCTGAGCTCGTTTTTTTTTCTCCTTTTTTATTTTTGGCAGATGTGCAGCAAATAGCAATTGACTGGATCACTGGAAATTTGTACTTTGTGGATCATGTCAGTGATAGGATCTTCGTTTGCAACCAAAATGGGACAGTGTGCATTACACTCATTGAGCTGGACCTCAATAACCCTAAGGCCATAGCTGTTGATCCAACCTCAGGGTAAGATTATTTATTTGCATTGGGAACTGTTGATTTTATATGACGTATGCTTGTCTGTGACTGCATATAATGTATCTCTTTCATTTTGGTGTTTACAGAATGATTTTTCACTGCTGTCCTGAGTTACTTCCATGGTTGCTATATTAAAATGTGTAACACATCTGTAGCAAACAGTTAACAATATTAATAGGAACGTGTGACTTCTAACTTCTCAAAATGGAGCTGGAAATGGAAAACCAATTTTATCCCTACTTGTCATGAGATTATTTTTTTTTTCTGTAAAATGTGTTTGTAGCTGGAGTACATGGAAAAGGAACGTCTTATACTGCATCCGCTTAGCTGCAGGAATATGAACACTGGCTCTAGCAAGTTTAATTACATTAAAAAAAAAGAGGAAGAATTTTTAATCTACTTTAGAGGGTCAACTGTAATGATAAAAGCACATGGTATTTGCTTTTTCTCTTCCATAGTTATGCTCAGCACCACTTGGGAATAAAGCCTTGCTTAAAATGCAGGGTACTAAAAATCTTCTGTTCTTAACAACCACCAGCTGGGAAAAAAATTTAAGCAAATGATGAAATAAAAGTGCAGCTAAATAGGAATGATCAAGTTAATTTAAAAACTGTAAATTTCAGTGAAGATTTTGAAAAAGGGATTTTATTTTGGTTTTATTTGTTCATAAGCAGTTAAAACTGAAACGCCTGGTGGAACACATCCTAAACTGCCATAAGCCCCTTCTCAATAAATACAAAAATATTTACTGTAGAACAGCTTGTCATCCATATGTGGACTTTTGTCACTCTTTGTTTAAGGCCTGATTGAATATTAAGATGCATGACTGCCATGACTTTAATTCTGACAAGAACAGCTTGCATGTAAAGTTAACAAATAAGTTTTCTAATGTAATTCTTGAATATAGCTGTATGTCTACCCACAGCAGATGGTAAGCTTGACTTGATCTGACTGCAGTGTTGTTTTAAAGGTAAGATAAAAATTCATGTATAAATTGATTTTTCTGTATGTTCTGATCTGAAAAAACTGGAAGCTTTCAAATTTGCCAGCAGCAGACTTTTTTCTATACATTCACTTGTATATTCTTTGCAGGATTTACTAGATGAGTCCACAACTTGTCAGTAGATAATCTTATCTGTCAGGGATGTAAAAATTTTATCCTGCACTTTGATTCTGTGAGGAGGGATGGAACAGAAGAAGAAAGACTGATTTTCCATCTATTTGCTAGCTGCAAACCATTCTTATTCAGATAGTTCCCTTTTCCAGTGCTGTATCATCTTATCTATTTTAGTGTAGAAGTGCAGGACTGAAGGGAGTCCAGAAGAGTCTTAACTCTGTAATGTTATAGAGCAATACTGATTTATTCATGGTGGAAAAATTGACTGGATTTTGTTTTTTTCCCAGAGTTCATATTTTGTCCTTAATGAGTTATTTCTTCACAGTTTTTTTGGCAATTTTATTAATTATCTGACATATGTTGTTAGGTTAATGAGATATCTAGCATCCTTCCTAATTGATCATCCTCAGTTTATGTATTTGTTGTGCTTGTTAGCGACTGGGTTTTGGTACACAATGCAAAGAGATAATCAAACACATTCTGGCCGTATAAAAATGTTTTCTTCCTTTCTTTTTCTTTTTTTTCTTTTTTTTTTTTTTTGGAACTTTTTACTCTTTCATACTGATTCTAGTTGAGACTATTTCTAGGTCAAAGTATTAGCATGGTGTTACCTCCCAGATAACTTGCTGGTTTATTTATTTAAATACAAAGCCCAAGCTGTTCTGAGCTTTTTTATAGCACCTGAAAAATAATATATTTTAAGACATAATCCCATTTTAAGATATTTGATCCTGTAATGTGTGTTGCTGTCATACTACATTCATTTTTCAAAACACTGAAAGTATACCTGCACACAGCAGGCTGTACTCTGCATTAAGAAATTCAGAGCTCAATCCTAAGTACGAAGTCCGTGACAAACTTCCTGGTAATAGCACAAGGTCAAGCCCTTCTTTTTTTACATGTTCACATCTGAACAGTTTTAGCTGCATTTAGCTGTTGCTTTGTGAACCAGAAATACTCTTTTTTATCAATAAGTAAGAAAAGGGTGCAAAGTTACTTAATCTAATATTTCTGATGTGCAGGAAGAATTTTCCATTTCTATGCCTCTGCATTTTGTTAGATATTTTGCAGTGATGGTTTTATATATTCTTTTCTGTGCATGCAGTTGAACTGCTAAGCTTATTTCATATTATACAGTGAATGAATGAGAACTTCTGTTATTTTCTAAGACTGAACTATAAGTTGAAAGAAGAAAGGCTCTGCTACCTGGGTCTGGTTATATGTGACCTGTAATATTGGTTCTGATGCTACTTGGGATACCGGTCATAATTTTCTATTATATTTCATAGACTTAGGGAAAAACATGAATTTTAAGGAGTGCACTTATAAAACTGATCCAAACATAAGAGTATGTGTAGAGAAAGGGCACAAGGGGTGAGATTACAAAAAGGATGTGTGGTGTGAAGCTGGCGAGTGGGAGGATTCACAGAGTAGAATGTGGAGAAGTACTGGGAGTGAGGAAATGGATTAGACATCGTATGCATGAATCACTAGAAAGGAAAGGGATATGGAGGTAGAGAATAGGAGGAGGGAGAGAAGAATGGCAGAGGATGCCCAATTAGAGGCTGATGGCACTGTAATGAGATCTTGTAGCTACCATTTAAAAGTTGTGTTAATTACAATGTGGAGAAAAGATTTAACTGCTAAAGAGATTTGTAAGGAGAGTGAGCTCACACTTTAATACTGCAACATTGTGTGTCATGTAAATATTTGCATAAATCTTTTAATCAGCTTTTCCTTCTGCTATGTTGTAGAAATAATACAAGTAATAAAATAAAAAATTCTTCTTAGTTCTTTCACGCAACAATCGTAAACACATCCAGCAACGGATTGTGATACTATGGCTGTAACAACATCTCCTAATGTCTTACAATGCTAGGTTACATTTCTTGGAAATGCTAATAACTGCAGAGAAAAAGAATGGTACAATAGCAAAAAATATATTCAGATTCATTTGAAAATCTACTATGGCAGTGAGTTGCTATAGCACTTCACATTCACAGAGGTGAAAAAGAGAGGTTGTTTCTGTCTTTTAACACATTCATTTTTACTTGTAAATGTATTGAACGTCTGAAATCCTTCTGGTTCATGTAGTGGGAGGAATTTGGATATTGGCTTCATGAGCCTTGTAACCAACCTGAGTGACTAGCTGTAGGTATTTTCTTAATCAAGCTGCATGTGATCCTCCTGAGATGTATATGGTTATTGGTCAGGCAGAAATGTACTGAGAACCACTGAGCAGTTCACAGTAACAAAGTCAACGGTGAGAAAAGCCTGTGAGGAGCAAACTTTTTCATGGGTCAAGTCTTTAACAGAATATCTGAAGAGTGAGAGCCTTGAAATTCTGTGCTGAGTCCCACAGTAGACAAAGAAAAGCAAATCAGATGAGGAGGAGGCAGAAGACCTTTCTGAATCAATTTTATGAAAGCCATTTGATTTTTCAGTTTTTCTGTACTTGTGTCTTTCAAAAAAAATTCAGAAGAGCACAATCTTCTAGAGACAAAGGATAGTGTTTGCATTTATGTTTTATTTGTATTGAATTAAGCATGATGGAAATGGTTCAGCAAGAAAAGATGGAAGGATAAATGGGATCTTGGTCTTAAGTGGAGGCAGGGGCTCAGGTTTGATACGAGTCATTTCTTGCTTTTAACATCGCTAGTGAATGGGGATTTTTGTGCCCATATGTGGAGAAAGATAGTCTGGATTGAGAAATCTCAGGCCTGGGGTCATTCCCAAGGTAGCTCAGATAGAGAAAAAGAAGATACCTTAGACCTGGTCTGGCAGTGAGGTAAATGGTGATTGGGTGGCAGTGATTTCACAGGCAATGAACGTCAGGGTTTTATTTCCAATGAGGAAATGGAATTTGTTACAGGGAAGGAAGAGAGCAAGAATTCAAAAAGCAGAAGAGGTCAAAAGAGTATGTATATTTTATATTTTTCTTTATTTACCTCAATGTTATTTAGACAGGGGAGTCATTTGGGATAAAAATAAAGCATCTACACCTATTGTCTGCAGTCTTTTCTATTCCCTTTTTACTCTCCTGTCCCTGAGCTTTTATAGTGCTTTCAAGGCTTGAGAGAGATCTCTGTGTCTTAAAACTTTTTTTCTTCTGAGATTAATCACCATTCTCTGGTGATCAAAGAGGAGTGTTATGATCATTAAAGCTCACTTTTTAACAGCAAAATCATTAGTATTTTAATAATGCACCATTATTAAAAGAGTTCAGTTCCTTTTCTTGTTGCAAAGCAGATTCAAAGAACTGTAAGATACATATAAGACACAACAACTTTTAGAAAGTTTTAAAGGTGACCTGGAAAAGAATCCTCCTAAGAGAAAAAAAAGAAAGAAAGCAACAAAATTTCATCATAATTAGTGACGATCTGAAATATTTTGTAAAGAATTCAGGTTTTCTGGCTTATTCTCCTTGTCCACAACATCTTTCAGGCTGCAAGAAAACAGACTAAATGATCTTAGAGGTCTTTTCCAACCTTAATGATTCAATGATTCTATGACTGATGAGTCTATGGAAGAAGTGCTACAGTGGAGCCAAAACAAATGAGAAAAGAAAACATATTCCATCAGACTTCAACCCCCCCCCCCCCAACTTTCTTCTGTACTGGTACATATCTGCTCTCTGGGAAACCTTGCTGCTGCTCCTGATGACACAAAATAATAAGGATATCTTCACCCACCTGCTTTCCTGAAGTAACGTGATAGGATTAAGCATGCACATGCAAATCAAAAGCAGAAGAGTAGTATTGATAATTATGGAAAGAATTTCAGTGGAAATAAAATGCTTCAACAAACCCAGGTGAACACATGAGCAACAACAACACTAATAAAACTCCAAGAATTTGATTACATGGAGTAATTCACAGCTGATTTAACGAGTTTTCTAGCTTTTATTTTAAACTGTGTAATTAGTGTAGTTACCCTTATTTCAGCCCTCAGATCTCTGTTCTTCAGTCCCTAGCTAATTAAGCTTCTGAACAGAACTGTCATATTTTACTGAAATTACTCTGAATCTATGAATTAAAATGTGGTGAAGGAATGAAAAATAGTTATGATATTCTTCCTAGTGTGGAGGTCTTGAAGTCCTTTCTCTTTATTTCCAGTCCCTAAATTGTCCAGGTAAATGCTACAAGAGTTAAATCACCCTATCAGTGATTTTCCTTCAAGATGAAGGCAATTAAGTTAGAGAGAATTGAGGGCACTTTATTTCTGAATGAGAATATAAATGGGAATTTAAGGCTCTATCATGCATGTACATTATGTTCATGTCCATCCGAATTCTCCTTTTATTTTATTTTATTTTTCTTATTACCTGATGGGCTTATTATCTAGTCAGCTTCTGTAAGGTCATATCTTTAGAAGACAAACTCTGATATGAATTAGAACACTGCATGAGTAGAAGCATATAAAAATACCTTACAAATAACTGCTAAGACATATCTATTTTAAGAAGTACTTACATTAGTCTGGGCTCAGAGAATGCATGTAGAGAAAAATGCTCTGAATTTTTTTTTGTATTACATGAACAAAACGAAAGTAATAAAAATAGTTCACCTACTTAACATACAGAAAATATTACGTTGTTACAAAGTACCCTAAGTCTTTTTTTTTTTTTTATGGTGATGCCACACATTTATTTGTTTGTTTATTTGTTTGATTGTTTATTTATTTATTACTTCAGTCTTTGCATTTTAGTGAAAAAATTGTATGAAATAAACTATTGTCACAGCATTCATTTCTTTCTTCAAGGGCAACACATCACTTCCTCTTCATATACAAGGTTTCAAGTATAAGACCGTTGTAATTGCTCTTGTACTGGATTAACCAAAAACACTCCAATTCAGAAAAGTGATGAAACCCATTCAGTTGTCTCATCAGTAGTGTGATGACGTCATCCTAATAAAAATTGCTGTTCTTGGGTCATGTCATATCTGCTTTCCCACAGTTTCGTTCTCCTGAGGTGTCTTGCACGTCAGTGTTGTCATTGCTCTGCAGCATGAACATGTCTTGCTGAAACTTTGCATAACCATGACCTCTTTTTATGAAGGAGATAGGAAAGCTGGATGAAATCTGGGGATAATAACAAGAAATAAGAGATGCAAAAACATGCGGCCCATGCAAAATTGCTGCAGGAATTTGTGGTATTCTAACAGAAAAGAGATGGTTGAGAAAAGCTGTAACAATTTCATATGGACAGTTGGTTAAATAGAAAGATGGTTTATTATTTAGGGAAAAAAATAATTTGCAGCTGAGTCTTTGAAAGCTAGAGGCAGAACTTAATAGGCTGAGATGTTGTTTGCATATGACTTTCAATTAAGGGTTTTTAAGACTATATCTATGTAGCAGGGAAGTTCTAGCTTTATGTTACCCTTCCTCAGTACATGATGATGTGTATGTGTATGCATCTTTAAGCTGGTATAAAATTATGGAATTATAGAACTGCTCATGACAGAAAAGACTTTCAAGGTCATCAAGTCCAACCTCAACCTAACCATACTATCCTAACTCTAACAACCCACCAGTAAATCCATGTCACTGAGCACCACATTCAAACAGATTTTAAACACATTCAGGGATGATAACTCAACCTCCTTCCTGGGGAACCTATTCCAGTGCTTAATGACCCTTTCTGTAAATAAGTTCTTAATGGTATCTAACCTAAACCTCCACTAGCACAACTTGAGACCATTGTGAACTCAAAGAATAGGATACTAGAAGACTGGTATCTACTTAACATTTCAATAGTGTTATTTAAAAAGTATGGGTGAGACATTACCAAAGTACCAAACTGTTTTGTTTCCCCACTTGAAGGAAGTGGAGAAATTTTAAGTAAAAGGGACAAAATATGTATGTTAGGGCTTTTTTTGCTCTATTTCATTTTCTTGTAGAGGTGGTGAGTTTTACTACAAATGAAAGTGAAAACTGTGAGTAAAAGGATTTTGACAATAACATAAAAGATAACAGAAAATATGCAAAAGTTCACATCCTAGAGCAGCATCATTGCCTTTTAAAAAGTGTCTTTATTTTATCAGAGATGGCAATCAAATGGTATGTTTAAAAGCTGTATTTAGATTTGCATCTGCAAAGCAGCTTTATCCTGTTGAGGAAGAAAAGCTATGTATAAAAACATCAGCTAGATCGTCCTTCTTGCCTGGTGCAACAGTAACATTGTCTCAGACCTTAGTTTTGCACTTGGTACGTTTGAAGTTGGAGAAAAGGAAGGGTGGGTGGACTGGTGCTGTGACTGCTGCATGGCCAGCACAGCTACAGGGCTAATTACAGCAGTTCACCCGTGGGTGAGAAGCAGATGTTTTTTAATGATGAGTTCTCCTGAGTTACTGACATTTCTCTCTTTCTCTGCTTTACCATGTTGAAAAATACAGCAAAATAACGAAAAGCAGGGAAGGGTTTTTTCATTCCATGCTTTGAAATGAACGTGTTCTACCACTGGAAACTTTTTCTTGGCTTTAGGTTTGCTCGTTGTCAGTCAGTATGAGCTAGTTATTTCACCTTCATAGGTAAGGCGACACACATGCGAACAAAATATGGTCCAAGTTTGAGTTGGCCTCAGGCAGAGTGTTTCTAGACTACAGAATTTATGGGTTTGGATAGTGTCCAGGCCACCACTTGAAAACATGTTTACCTTGAATCAATTGGTAATTAGCTCTTTGGAGATGCAAACTTCTAGTGTAGACAAGCTTGAAGAAGACCATGAATAAATAAATAAGTGCCCTCATTTCTTCTACTTAAACTTTATGTTACCTCACGATTGTTAGTATTTGACAGCAGATCTATAAAACCAAACCAAAATACTCCAGAATTTATATTTAACAGATTTTACAGGAAACAATTATATGAATAACAGACTATTTGAAACTTACTGCCTTTTTTACCTTCTGAAAAATAGCTACTTATATTCTTTGAGGTTTTTTAAGCTTTGTAAACATGCAGTTTTGCCTGTAGACTTCTTCAGGCACAAAAATTGTTTGGCTCTGCCTCTTGGCTGATCTTATCAAGCAGACTATCACACTGTTGCAGTACTTTCTGCTGGCACAGCTCCTTTGTCTGAGCATAAGGAGAGGAGAATAAGCAAACTGCTTTTCCAACAGGGATTACACTGACTTCAACAGAAAATCAGACCTCTAACCAAAATATTTAAATTGGAACAGAAATTGGTTGACTACACCAAGCCACGATCTTGTTTGTATTCCAGAGTTTTTGACAAGCTTTCCTAATATGAATGAGTTGAATCTTCTGAAAGTTTAAAGGATTTTTGTTTGCTTCTCATCTATTAGGCTCACTCTCAAGTTAAAATTTTGTATTTTGTCAAGTAGGCAGTTTTCTAAACATGGTAATACTTTGCATTCCAATATTTTAGTATATGTATTTCATATTTAAAAAATGGATGTCTATTCTCACATTTTCAAAACAGGGATCTTAATACTGACACCTAAATGTGTGTTTCAATATTCAGTACACTGGCATTTCGTTTTGAAAGGTCTGAATACCTACAGGTCATATTCAATCCTGTTATACCTGAGACTGTTCAGATTTGTTTAAGTTATGCTGTGCTTATGTAATGTGTATCTGTGCATGACACACACATTAAACATACATAGGCCTTGATTTCTCTTAACCCATCTGTTCTGCACATTGTAGAACACAGTAACTACCAGGCTTAATGAAGCTGCTGTCATTTGTTATTTCCATTTGTGGAGAAGGTGTTGAGAGTGAGGTAGGGGAGGCATGAAGTGTGAATATTATTTTATTGGAAAAGAAAATTGAATTCTACTCAAAATTTTGTCCAAGATTTTCTGTGAACTTGCCTATCCATTGTTGGTGAATTATTTTAGCCAAGTGTTCCACAGTACACTACTGTTTTTTTATTTTTATGTTATGTGATTATCCAACATAAGTCACCTGTGTCCTTGATAAGCAGCAGTTTGGGCTACATCCAGCTGTCTGAAATAATTTGGATCAAGGTACTGAGTATATAATTTCTTATTGTCAAAGGCAAAATGCTGTGCAATGTCAGGCTTAGTGTATTTTAAGTTAAGCACTCATCAGAATATTTAAAATTCTACATTTAAATGCAATGGTAAAATAGATAATTTTGTTTACACTTGGGAGGATTTTGTGAGGAAATATTCATGATCTGGGAAGCAGTAGGAGACAGTGGGGTGAACAAAATGTATGTCAGTTGTAGGTCATGGGGCTGCACATAATGTGAGAACATGATGGTGACTGCTGTGCATCAAGCAGGCTGTTCTGAAACAGTAAGCATCTTGGTCAAAAGGAATTTTGGTCACGTAGTGTGATAGTTTAAACTGCACTGAGCTGTAGTACTTGCTAACATTTGAATGCTTGACTTGTAACACTTCTGACATGGGCTTTTGTGTTCTTAGCTCATAATGTAGGGCTGAGTTACACAGATTCACTCCTGCTCTATCTTGTCCAATCTATAAGGATAAAGAGATGGGAGCCAACATTTGAGGGGTCATCATATTTGAAGGCAGAATAAACCAGCCTTCAGCATTCCTCAAGGAGTATTAACTAGTGATATTTAGAGAAGAGATCCAATGAACCTGTATGTTCCTTGCTCCTTGCTTAAGATAGTTACCTTTAATTATGCTGCTTGCTGACATGAAGGATAATTTATTTCCTTCCATCTTGTACTGATATTTCGGATCCTTTAGGACATCTAGCACATCTTCCTTTAATCTGGACTAGGAAGACACACTTCTTGCAGTGCTTCTCACTACACCCTCCACCAACAGTGCATCCTTCTTCCATACAGAGTGGCTGTGCCATTCTAATTTCCCTCTGCAGCGTATATTTTTCTGCTCTTGCATGTTCTTTCCAGCTACTTTCAACTGTCACTCCCTCAAATGGTTTGTGTTGCCACACTGTAAACTAGATGTGCTCAAGAATCCAAGATAACAAAAAACAGCTTTAAAAATGTAACTAAAAGTAGCCACAGCAGTTAGTGACTGGCAAAACAGTGTCTTTCAAAACAAGATGTGTTCTACATTCTATTATCCGCAGTTCACCATTCTTCAAGATTGTTTCCTTCTGCACAGCAGAACTTCGGAGACCTCTTTCTACAGTTTTTTCCCTTCCATTTTTGTAAGTAACATTGGAAGGCACAGAAGCTGCAGCTGCCAGGGTGCCAGGGGAGAGAAGCCCCCCTTGTGACCACTCATGGGAGAGCAGCTGTGGCAGCAGGTGCCCATCAGCCCCAGAGTGAAAAAACTGCCTTCTGACCTTTCTAAAATAAGGAAAAAATTACACACATACAGGAAAACCAGTAGGACAAAAGTTGCTGATATATATAATACAAGGGCTTTATGAGAAGAATTTTTTTTTCTGTTACTATCTACATGTAAACCATGGGACTAGATGTGGATCTTCATGTCTTCCATCTAGCATTCTCCTTAGAGACATGGTTGCATTATCAGTTTTCCTGTTGCCAGTTAGTTACAGGAAAAATTACTTTACTAAATCCTGCTAATAGTTTTCAGAAACATTAGCTTCAGAAATATTTCCATTTAGGCTATAGTTAGTTAATGAAGTAAGTCTGTTTAATGGTATGCATACAAGCTATAAAATTCTGCAGCATCTAATTATAATTAATAATCAACGTCTAATTATAATTAACATCATTGACCAGTTAAACAACGTAAGCAGTAACATATGCATGGGTGAGTGCTTTCTGCTTGCTGACTAAACAGGCTGCACCAGATGGGGCCCCTGGTGCCTCTTCTGCCCCACAATGCTTTCCCTGCTATGTCAGATGGTGCTTGTGCTTTAAGTGAGATCACTATCTTGAAATGGTTTGGAGGTTTATTTTGTGTTTTTTTTGTTTGTGTGTGTGTGTGTGTGTTTATTTATTTTATTCTTTCTCTAGAGATGAACTAAATGTATCACTTAGGAGGTGTCTGCTCTTACAGGTGAAGGTAGCAGGTGATGCTGGCTATGAAACATTAATATTTTAATGTAAAGTTTTGCTTGCCCACTATAGTAGAATGCAGTACACATAATTAAAAACAATAACTCAAAAGTAAGTTTGGTCATTTGCATCCAAGTAAATGTATGGATAAAAGCATATGTAGTGCTGAATGTAAGGTACAGTAAGCTGCATAAGGTAAAACAAAAATGCAGCTGCAGTCAAAAGCTCCAGGAAATTCTGCTGTCAGCTTCTGCAGTCAATTTAGAGTACTGTAGAATAAATGTTCCTGGGAGTTAATGTTCCAAATAGCACAACTCCACAAATACAATATGGATTATCCTCTAATATATTAAATGGCAAATACTATCTTGCAGAAAGATAAATAAGTTTGGGTGTCCTCAGAGGAGGATTGGAATCCTAGGTAGTAATACAAATGTACTCCTTCACACATACAAAAGACTGTGCACCTCTGTAGTTGTTCAGCAGCTGTTCCCTGGAGATACTGATACATGGAAATGACAAACAACATGAAAATATGTATCAATAAATAAACCTAGTGCGATGGTGGGAAGGAGGAGTTGGGTGGCACCCATGTCAAGTTACTGGCCCAGGACCACAGATGAAACCCCAAAAAGTTCCTTAAAAAAAGTTGAATGAGCTAAAATCACAGGAGTTTATTCTGTGCCAAAACCTGATCTGTGGTTTCAGTGTTTGCTGCATTGTTTTTCAGCCCATTATCTGCAGAAATTTTGGGCTGCATCTGAGAGTCTGCAAAAGGTGAGTGAGAAAAGCAAGCTTATGCAGAAACTGTTGTACCTAACATGAGATTTCTTAAGGAAACTGCCTTAGCAGTCCAATTTCGGTGGGAACTGGGAGAAATAAAAACATCTACAAATGAAATGTTGGAAACACTAAAGATAATACTATTAGCATCCCTCATAATAAAAAAAGCACCTCAAATTATATTTGTATTAGATCTAATTTTATTAATTCCTAAGTGTGGAACAGTGTGATAGCAGGTGTGAGAACTCCTTTTTCTTTATTATTCTCCCATTTAAATGTAATGTAAATGCTTAACTAAATAAGCACAATGCAGATTACCACTTAATGTATTGAATGCCAAATATTATCTTGCCAAAAGCCAAATAAGCCATCTATTTCTGCTCTGACTCACCTCCATATTCACACACATTGGGGCTTAATGATGGGTACTTTATTCTATCATGTTATCGCTTTGCAGAGTTGTTTCAGGGGAAAAGAGACTGTAATAATGATATGAACATCGCAATTACAGAGCCTTGTCTATTATCATGTTTAAATCTATGCTTTTTAGTGTCTCAAAGTCTCTACAACTTTAGTTTTGGAATATCACTTTGGAAAGCTCTGGTTTCTTTCTATTATCATGTGTTTTAGAAAAGTGCTTAAAAATAATAAAGGTGGATGTGGAGAAGATAATAAGAAATGCAAGGCTGTATTCAGTGTGGTAAAAATAATCTGAGATCAGAGAAGCAAACAAAAACAAATAGAAAAGGAGGAAGTTGAGTGAGATGGGACAAAAGCAGGGGAACTGGATGTGCAAAATCTTATTTGGAAAAGAAAATAAGTACATTCAAGGGAAAGAAAGAAGAATACAGTGAAAAAACCCTTAAGATGGAAAGTTATACTAAGATGTCACAGATGGAGTTAACGTGGGTAGATATCAGAAAAAAAGAAAAGATGTATGTTCCCACACATTCATAAAAATTCATGCAATCTGTGGACTGTTTCCAGGGTACAGGTTTTGTTTTGATTTACAGCTGTTAAAATGAGTTGGCCACAGTTCTAACCCAGCCTTTCTGCTGGGGAGAATTCTGCTCTTGGGATGGCCAGCCTGCTGCCTCCCAGCATGCACAATTTCATTTCTCTGTGCTTTCTTTCCTAGGATTTTACTCGTTATCAGCAAAGCACTGCAGTAAAATCAGATAATGAAGTCTTACAGGCCTCTTAGAATAATAAAAAAAATTGACAGCAAGTAATAACCAGGGGCACCTGGACTGTATTTTCTTCTCAGCATGTGGTGGCTTCTAGAGTTCTTATTCACAGTGTGCCATGGATGAGAAAGGTAATTTAGCCATTTTCTCTCTGATGAAAGAGAATATGGTAGATGGAAAAGCTATGACAGTAGCTTTCATATGTTTATGAAGTTATACGTTCTTACTGTCATGTAAGTTATTATACATAGTTAAAAAATGTGCACATTCTTGATAATTTTCACTCTCTCAAGCAACTAGAAAGCAGTGATGATCTTATGCAAATAATGTTTATTCATAGTGTTCTTAGAAATAGTCACACAGTTTACATGTCTCCAAATATGTGTTTATTCCAATGCTAGAAGGAAAATGAAAGGAATGCAGTTCTAGAGTAGGTAAAAATCTTCCATGCTGTGAAACAAACCTCCACTTGTTAATTTTCTTTGGCTGAACTGCATATCAATCTAGGTAACCTACTTTTGTTTAGATAAAACATAAGTAAAATCAGCGAATGGGCCACTACACGTAAAACAGAATTCAAGAAAGTCATAGAAGCTTCAATTTTCCTTCACTGTTGGATGGGACCCAAATCCTTCTTGATGAGCCAAATCCTGTCTTTTTCACATCTGGTGTCCTGCTGGTATTTTGTTTTGCTGTTGTGGTACTGCAGAGAAATAGAGCTCCTAATTTACAATTTGAAATCCACAGGTGTTGGTAGGAAGTGTTTGCAGTATAAGATAGATTTCTACAAATGATAAGGAAAACTGTAAGATGAAGGTTGTAGAAACTTCCCTTTGGAGATTATATTTGTTTCAGTGATAAAAGTAATGACTGTCAGTGTCAAGTGTCTGGGGTAAAATGTTTCTATTTAGGCTAAGAAAACTGGGGGAGAAAAGAATATATATATATAATATTTCTCAATCATAGTTGTTTTGTTCTGTTTGTTTGTTTTTGTCATTAAAAAAAAAAAAAAAA
>VXAB01005743.1:58375-190597 GCA_013399175.1 Odontophorus gujanensis | reverse complement strand
AAAAAAAAAAAATGACCACAGCACAAGTGCTTTTTCTTACGGTAAAATGTTTTACCTGACTCCTGGTAGCAGTACCATTATGGAACAGATTGTTTCTCAGAAGCTGCAAACAAGGCAATGGCAGCTACTGTGACTTTTGAAAGAGAAGGAAAGCTAAATTAGCTATTCTGTTCAGCAGTCTCTGTGTCCTGGGCAGCATTGGCACTTAGTTTTGGCTCTGTTGGCACTGTGTCTACATCACTGAACTCAGCCTGATAGTTTCTATATTTTGTTTGTTTTCTGTCAAAGCAGATGGTGTCTTTTAAAATCCAGTACTATCAAGCCCTACCTACTGAAATGCTAAACTGGCCAACTCAGGGTAAGGTCTTGCATCTATAAAATTTCAAGGGATATTAGCATCCTTCATTTTCTGCCTCTTCTGATTCCCTTGTCAGTCAAGCTATGTTTCAGACTTATTTTTAGATCTGGACGTTCCTAGAAGGTGCTCTGGCAGGATTTGTACTATAAAACCAGAGAAAAGAGATAAAGTAGTGAAGTTTTATCTGGATGATGCTTTTACTAACCATTCTGATTTCCTACAGGATATATGCAAAAACTTATCTGTGAATTTGTAATATAATGCCCAAAATAGAAAGTCTCATGCAAACTTCAGATATCTCTGCATAGCCCTCTGTATGCGAACTGCTGAATCATGGCCTGAACCACTGATTTGTCACCTGAGGTGAGCGCCAAGTCAGCCATGGGGACACAGGTGGAGGTGATAATACCTGTGTGATTGGAAGGGGTGGAACCTGGTTCCACCTCTCTCCAAACCCCATTTAAGGGCTGACCACCACCAGGAAAGGATCTCTTCTTGGAGATCCCTCCTAAGTGGAGTCTACTGTGAGCCTTTGTCATGTGAAAGGTGAGCCATTTTCCTTTTTGTATTATTTGTGTACCATCTATATAGACCTATTCAAATATACCATCATCTATACTATTTTTTGAGTATCATTTTTGAGATTACTCATGTTATACCCTCTAACTTCATTCATTCTCAGGAAAAGGTAGACTTCCAGAAACCTGCAAAATTCACTGTGAAGGACACTTCTTCTATTGCTGTTTTGGTAAAACGTGGCTTAGAATGTTGTACTAGTTCTCATTTATTTTATTTTTAACTCCTGATTTCTAATATCCATCCTCCCAGTCAAGCATTTAAGTCTCAGGTGAGTTGGTGCTTCTGTTACCACCAGGAATGTTTTGTAGTGCTTCCTTCAGAGCTCATTGGCTGATTATGCCCTGACCTCTTTAGGTAAAATTGTAGGTGCATATTTTAGAATCTAAGGTTGGTGACATTTACCTTACACAGTGTCATTTTATTTCTGTTTAGTGTTCCAAAGCAGCATTTCACAGCTGTAGAGTTCTTAAAACACTTAATTAGATAAGAATGCTTATTTACTATCAACTGTGAGAGATTAAAGTGAAAAAAATATTGATGAAATGAATGAAAAAATGCTTTACAACAGAAATGAAGAAATATTCCTATTCATTATTCTCACTGAAAATATTCATTGTGGTTAAAATGCAGCAAAATTATCCACATGCAACATGGGTTCTGTTTAGAAATTTGCAATTGTTCTGTAACAAACTCAGAATCTCATAAACAACCTGAAACAACTGAGTCTTAATCTCTCCAGTGAAGGCAGCTGAGGTCGTTTAACCTTTGAGGCATGCAGTCCAGGGGCAGTGCTTTAAGACAGTGAGGTGCCTGGATGGTGGAGGCATAAACATTCAGTTAGGAAGATAAGTAAACAGGATTTAGAAGGAAAGAGGCAGCAAATGTATTCTGGAAAGACTGAGAAGGAAACAGGTACTTAGGCCAGATTAAAAATACAGTGGGTCTCATTTTTTGCTGGGATTAGTTGTGTGTATATATGTGTGTCAGAAGTCCATAAATCAGCTGTTTTATATGTGAATATCTAGATCTGAATATTTATTACGGTAAAAAACACCAATTGATGAGGGAAAGAAAAGGGCAGAGAATGTCTTAGAGCAACTTTTTTTCAGAACTGAATCAATGTCCAACTTAGTGCGCTCAAGAGAGTGCAAAATCAAACAGGTTGTGTTATATAACTTTTTGGTGTGTATCAGTGCCGTGTTGAGTCTTTCCCTTTTCAGTAGCATATCAAATTAATTTTAAATGAACCAAATCATACAATTTAGAGGTTTTATACTCAGTGGACTTATAAAACATTTTGCAGCAATGCAGAACTTGGAAGTTAAAGTAAATATTTGCCGTACCTAGCAAATAAATTGATGTGAAATGAATTTTGTAAGACTTATCTGGGTGGTAAACAGACAACTGGTAAATAAAGAAAGGTTCAACTTTTGCAGATGGTCAAGGCTTGCTCAGTACTCCACAGGGGAGAGGGATCTCCAACAAGAGACCCTTCCCCAGTGGTGGTCAGCCCTTAAATGGGGTCTGGGAGTGGTGGAGCCAGACTTCACCCCTTCCCATCACACAGGTACACTGCCTTCACCTGTGCTCCTGCAGCTGACTCAGTGCTCTCAGGTGATCAATCAGTGGTTCAGGCCATGATTCAACAGTTCCCATACACATAGACAAAGTTCAAGTGTAAGGTACAAAGCAACACTAGTTTCCTCTTAATAATTTTCATTTGTATGAGCTCACTGTTTTCAACTTCACCACCTCTAAAAATACTTGACTTTTGGTCACTGCTTTGAGAAGGATGAAAATTAATGAATATTTGTGGTGAATGACAGTGTTCTTACGACAAGAACTTTGAAAAGCTTAATAAATATCATCAGTTTCACTCCTTTTCTCTATGATTCTCCTAGCTTTCTTGGATCACTGACTTCATCAGGTGACATTAGGAAATGTTTTCAGAAAACAGCTGTTAATAAAACAAATGCACTCTGCTCTTACTGTATCCATTTCTGAACTTCAAACAAAATGAATTCCCATTAAAATTAAAACAAAGATTAATGAATCTCACTAATGTCCAGTGATCTGTTATGAGCACCTACATCCAATTATTTTTCTCTATAAATAGCTAGTGTTTTCACATCTAAATACATTTGTGATGTGTCTATGACAATGAGAACATCTACCCCACTTCTGAGGGGGTGTAGTTTATTATACAGAATGACTTCATCTCTGGATTTCTAGCATCTCTTTTTTCTTTTGATTGGTTCTTAGCTTTATGAACTGGTTTCAGCACACTTTCTGTTAAAATGGAAGAGGAAATACAAAACGTGACTTTATGGCTTATCCTGACCATGGTCATGATGAAGGAAGCCTCTGTACTTAAGCATGTTTTGTTCTTAGCACCTGAGCACTCTCTAGCCACTGGCCTACCAGCTATCCTCTTTCTCTCCCATTGAAACTGTTTATCAATGCATGAGTAAATAATTTTCATACACAATTAAATAGCTGTTAGAGCAGAGATGAGGCTTTTTTTTTTTCTCAAGCATGAGTTTACTGACTGTGTTCTGTATTTTTAATTAGTAATGGGAAGCACATAAAGCTTCAGAAGGAAATGTGGGGATAGGTTCTCTGATACTGAAATGGGTGCATACAGATATGAAAGTCTCATCTAGTCAATAACAGATTTAACCCAGCTGGTGAGCTGTTACAATATGGCACATTGTAAAATGTGCCTTTTTTAGTAGAGTATTTCACATGGTAACAGCATTACTGCTTGATAAAACATTCAACCACAAATCCTGATGAGTAGTGTAACTAATAAACAAAAGAAACACGCTGCTATCCCCTTGTTTGTTTGTTTTTACTTAATTTTTCCTCACCTTATAAATTGCCCTCAGTTTTAACTGTTTTATAGGACTGAAACAAGTCTTACCTTCCTGAGCATGATGCTCTCGTAATAATTTTTCTGTTTTCAGCTGTCTGATATTCACAGATCAAAAGTTTCAGCCTGGGCAAGGAGTAGTAGAGCTTATGGAACATGTTTTGAACATATCCCGACGCAGTTAATTGAGTTCAGCACGTAGGACAACCAGCATTACCAGTTTAATTAAAAATAATAATAAAAGAAGACAACAGCAACAGGAAGGTTGTTATTTTGCATCATAACTGAAGAGTGCTGCTGTGAATCTTAGCTCAAAGTGCTTCATTCCCAGCAGTCACTGTGCAGGGATTTGGGGTTCAAAACTCAGGTAGTGAGTATTTGTTTGATTCTGACTTGCCAGCAATGAAGTCTTTGTTTCAAAGAAGTTTAGATAGAGGAACAAAGCAATCCATAACTTATTCCCAGGAGTTCATCCTTTGTTTTACCATGGCTTTCAGTGAGATTTGGGCACAGTGTGATCTACACTGATTATCAATGCTGCTCGTGCCCTACACCATACTTTGACACATATACGCATCCAGGTACCAACAAGAGGCAGGCTATAAGAAGCAATTACTCATTGCTGAACACATCAACGCCTTTAGAGAACATAAAGTAGTAGCTTTACTGCCCTGCTCTTTTCCTTCTTTAGGAATAAAAAGTGAAAAGACAAGGAACACATCTTTTAATAAGGTAAGAAAGGAAATGGCTGTTTTGGAGCCAGAGGTGTTTGGTATGTTCAAACCCAGGCTATCTTCCACCTTGTCACATACAGCAGCAAGGAATTTGATTAAAATAGCACTGGGGGTTGTAAGGTTATTCACTGGGGTTTCGTTGGAGAAGGACAATTATATTGAAACAAAGTGGGGGGGAGGAGGGGGAAGAAAAGCCTCAAGTTAATTTGTGCTCCCTTCACCTCAAAGCTGATCAGACTAAATTAACTGCCTTTGCAATTAATGTGCAAAGTAGATATTCATTATTTTTCTGATGGCAAATAAAATAATGTATAAATATAAAAAAAATAGTCTTGATATGTATTCTGTTAATTATGCTTACAGACTGTTGCATTCAAACAAACAAAAACCCTCCTGGCCCTATTCCCCAAAACTCACTTTTCTCTGATGTCATTCTGCATCAACTTTATTTTAACATGAGAAAGTTAAAATTTCCTACCACACAGGCACACTGAGATAATATGCTCTCAGACTTGTGAGGTTGCCTGAAAGGGAATCTTTTCCTCAAGCTGTATTGAAGCAGTACTCTTTAGTGTGACTTAGCAACAACAGTGCCTTTGTAGAAGCCCATGAGACTGAATTGGATGCCTCATAAATACATAGCAATCTCATTTTTCATTTGTTTCTGATTATATGAGCTGTAACTGTCAGGTTTTTTGAGTGTGAAAATTTTCTTAGCGTTGATATATAAGTTTGTAAGGTAACTTGGGGTGCTCAGCTATCAGTGCTGATATAGATTACTAGATTGCAATTACTTTGTGTGTTAATATAATCCTATAGCTGGTAAAAGTGCTTTTTTACTTCATGCTTCTGCAATTGCTTCTGCCTTTTTTTTTTCTAGTTCAGTCATGTTCAGGAATCAGCTTCCTCTTTAAATCCACCTGGGATAAGTTGGTGTTTGAAAGGATTATGACAAAAATAATGTATGCAGGTATCGCCTGGGTGCACTGTTTTGTTTTTGGTTCTTTTTTTTCCCCCTTCTTTCCTCCAAACCCTACTGCCTCTTTATTGTCTTTAGAGTGCTGCTTTTACATGACTGCATTTCATATGTATCAGAAGAACAGTCAGGAAACAGACTAAATGGAGCCTGTGGCTCGGCATTGTGAGACCTGAGGAGATAGTAACAAGACAAGGGGAATGGTTTTAAGCTAACAGAAGGGAGATTTAGATTAGATTTCAGGGTGTACTTTTTCACTGAGAGGATGGTGAGGCACTGAAAACGGTTTCCTAAAGGAACTGTGTGTGCTGCATCCATGGAGGTGCTCAGGGACAGGTTGGATGGGGTTGGGGCTTTGGGCAACCTGTTCAGTGCCTGTGAAAGTGGGATTGGAGCTATACAGTTTTTAAGATTCCTTCCAACCCAGGTCAATATGTTAAAGTAGTTAGGTGGCTTTGAGTTTTCTGTTTCGTTACCTTGGTTGAGGTTTGTGACTTTTTGGAGCTCTTTCCACACTAAAAATCCTGGTGTTCCCTGCTGCCCTCTGGAGAACTAGCAAGTGTTAGCTACAAGGCACTGGTTAACTGAGCTGTCTACCAGCCTAGAGCATGGCACACTTCACATTCAAGTGCCAAAAACTACAGCCCAGCACAGGGTAAGTTGCTGCATTCATTGGGGTAGATGAAGATGTAACCACTGCAGCTATTCCCTACCAGGGCTGCTGGCTGAAGCTGTGACAAGATTGCCATTAATGTGATTGTTCCTGTCCTTCCTATAAGATATATGTAATATGTTGTGACAGACTGGACAATCAGGATTGTACCGAGAAAAATAATATTGTTTTTCATCCTGGGGGGAGATGGCATTGTTAAGATTCTGTTTTCAGGTGATTATAAAGCCATAAAATTTAGCTCTGACTGGTAGACGTTAATATCAGTGCTGTGATAAGATATATGTTTGGACAAGGATTTAATACCATATTTCATTTAAATAATAATAAGGAAAAATCAACATAAATTATTTGTTATTCTACCTCTGAAGTATTAAGAATTTATCCTTTGTCATTATGGAATTATCCTTTTCCAATATGGAAACTTCATAGCTTAGCATTTACAAATGCATGAGTAGAGTGTGGGTGTTCTGATCTTTGTCTATCAATTCATTATTAATGCATAAAAATGAAAAGTGGTCTCCCCACCCATTTATGTAAGGAGTCATTAGTGAATAAGCCCTACCCTAGAGTCATCCAGTAATTCTTGTCAGAATATAGTTCATCTAATTGGTACCAATATGCTAGGTTGCTGAATATGAAGCACCAGAAAGATTAATAAAGATTCATTTGATCTCTGCTGAAAATTGTCAGGGAAGGCAAGACTGTAAGATATTGAATACAAACTATGTCTGACTGCAGATTCTCAGGAAAAAAACTTTTTTTTATGGTCACTATCATAAGTAATAAAGTTGCTAGTAATGAGAATAATGCAGCTTTCAGAAGCTATGTGTACTTAGTCATTCCAATGAATTCAAAATTAATGAAAAACTCATGACCCCAGGAAAACCTCCTTTCTTATCATGCCTTCATTAAGGAAAAATGACAATACTGAAGATTCCAAAACCTAAGCAGCTGCATAAAGTGATGAGTTATGCTTAAAATCTATGAGTATGTAATGACTAAACGTTAGCAAAACAGAACAGTGTTAGAATATCTATGTTCTTCCTTAGAAGTATTGTAGGAGTTTACTTTCTGATATCTTAAATAAGATAATTTTGTGTTAATTCCTTGTCAATGATCTTTATTTCAGATCATATCTTGTTTTTAATTTAACTTGTAAATACAATCCTGAGGACAAAATGACTTTCTTTGTTGGCAGTTAATGAGTAAGTTGAACTGCCTATTTTTCTTTACATGTTGTCAAAGGCACAGGGAAGATGTGGCATCAAGTAATTCTGTGGCAGCTGACAAAAAATAATGTTTTAGCTAAGAATCTGTAGTGTAGAGATTATGGGCTCTGCAGACATGCATTAAGATGTGCTGTTAAGAAGACTTGCGTAGACTGACAGTGTTTGAACCAATTTTTCCAGTAGAATAAATCTATTTGCTTTGGAATTTATTAAGACAAAGAAAGGTCATTTATAAATAGAAATTGGAAGTGTTGGGTGAGTATCATTCTGTTGTTACAATAGTATAGATGCATGTTTTTCTTGGTGAGCCCCAAGTGTCTCCTCGTTGCTGCCCATGGAGCACAGCCCTCAATTAGATCAGAGTGATTCCCTAGTCTGTAGTGTTTTCTGCTTAGTCATATAAGAAAGCTGCATGTGAGGTTAAAGATCAGCTCTGTCTATTGCTGTCAAATACAAGCTGTCTCGTGTTGTGTGCTGTGCTGAATAAGATGTGCATAATGGTAACAGAAGTATTCAATTTGCTAGCAGTGCTTACTTGCATAGGTCAAGTATGAAAGGAATTTGCTCACCTATGGAATAAGATTATGAGCAACTATACAGATAGCTTTGAACTATAATTTACATACAAACTTTATATGTACAAGGATCACAGGATTGCAGGGGTTGGAGAAGACCTTAAGAGGTTATTGAATCCAACCACGCTTCTAAAGCAGGTACTCTACAATAGGTCACACAGGTAGGCAATCCCCTGCAGGGATGGGGCATCCACAACCTCTCTGGGCAATCTGTTCCAGTGTGTTACCACCCTCCGTGTGAAAAAGTTCCTCCTAATACGTAACCTAAATCTCCCCTGTCTTCATTTAAAACCATTCCCTGTTGTCCTATCACTATCAATCCATGTAAAACAGGAGTTTTTTGAACTGGATTCAGTATTCTAAATGTGGCCTCACCAGGGCAGAGGTGAGGAGAGGGAGGATCACCTCCCTCAACCTGATGGCCACACTCTTTTTATTGTATCCCAAGATACCGCTGGCATTCTTGACCACTAGGGCACATTGCTGACTCATGCCCAACCTGCTGTCCATCAGAACACTCATGCTGTTCTCTGCAGAGCTTCTCTCCAGTAGGTCACCTCCTGACCTGTACTGGTGCACGCAGTTACTCCTCCCCAGGTACAAGAATCTACATTTGCTTTTGTTAAACCTCATCAGGTTCCTCCCTGAAAATCTTCTGTATTTTTAAGTAAAATTATGTGAATTCAGTTATTGTACAACATGGTCTATGTCTTCAACCAANAAAAAAATGCCTTTTTCATTCTTGATAACTGTAATGTAAATAGAAAAAGTTGGTGGACAGGAATCTCAAATTTGTAAACAAAGCCTATTTTTTATTTTAAATTTAAAATAGAAATCTGTAATGATGGATGTAGGTGATATGCAAAGCATAATTTTATCTCTCTGACAAAGTGAATGGCTTTCATAGTTGCATTTCATAGTGCCAAAAATTCCATAAAACTGAAATTTCTCAAACTGGACTAAAGTCATGTCTCAAGTTCTGTGAAAGAAAAGCTGCTTGAGATGTGTGTTTCATTTAGGAAAATGATAACCCATTGTCATCTGCATAGCAAATTTTAAAAAGCTGGCTATGCTACTGCTCTTGCTGTCCTAATTTACTCCTTTACTCTACTTAGCTCTAGACCAATAGTCTGTCTGTTTTCTCA
Organism: Odontophorus gujanensis; assembly: GCA_013399175.1. Classification (NCBI taxonomy): domain Eukaryota; kingdom Metazoa; phylum Chordata; class Aves; order Galliformes; family Odontophoridae; genus Odontophorus; species Odontophorus gujanensis. Next base: position 181,456 of record VXAB01005743.1, on the reverse strand, counting down.
TTAGCCTGAATTTTGTTAGGCTAAAAATCAGGCACACTTTCAGGGTTCTTTCTTTTTCTTTTTTCTTTTTTTTTTTTCCCCTACAATTTCTGAACAATTACTGATNCTCGTGTTGTGTGCTATGCTGAATAAGATGTGCATAATGGTAACAGAAGTATTCAATTTGCTAGCAGTGCTTACTTGCATAGGTCAAGTATGAAAGGAATTTGCTCACCTATGGAATAAGATTATGAGCAACTATACAGATAGCTTTGAACTATAATTTACATACAAACTTTATATGTACAAGGATCACAGGATTGCAGGGGTTGGAGAAGACCTTAAGAGGTTATTGAATCCAACCACGCTTCTAAAGCAGGTACTCTACAATAGGTCACACAGGTAGGCAATCCCCTGCAGGGATGGGGCATCCACAACCTCTCTGGGCAATCTGTTCCAGTGTGTTACCACCCTCCGTGTGAAAAAGTTCCTCCTAATACGTAACCTAAATCTCCCCTGTCTTCATTTAAAACCATTCCCTGTTGTCCTATCACTATCAATCCATGTAAAACAGGAGTTTTTTGAACTGGATTCAGTATTCTAAATGTGGCCTCACCAGGGCAGAGGTGAGGAGAGGGAGGATCACCTCCCTCAACCTGATGGCCACACTCTTTTTATTGTATCCCAAGATACCGCTGGCATTCTTGACCACTAGGGCACACTGCTGACTCATGCCCAACCTGCTGTCCATCAGAACACTCATGCTGTTCTCTGCAGAGCTTCTCTCCAGTAGGTCACCTCCTGACCTGTACTGGTGCACGCAGTTACTCCTCCCCAGGTACAAGAATCTACATTTGCTTTTGTTAAACCTCATCAGGTTCCTCCCTGAAAATCTTCTGTATTTTTAAGTAAAATTATGTGAATTCAGTTATTGTACAACATGGTCTATGTCTTCAACCAAGATCTTTTTCCTCTTTGGTGTCATGAATTATATTTAACTCTTTAAATCAGGAAGTTTGAGGACAGTGATACTGAAGAATGTACTGCCGCAGTCTCATGACCACAGCATTCTAATTGTGCCTCCTCACAAATGCAGTGAAAGCAGACAGTAGTAGCTCCCACAGCAAAGCTGTCAGCTTCTAACAGTACACACCTTTGTGATTTCCAGAGACAAATCACTGGATTTAAAAGTCACTGCTACCATTTCCATCCTTGAATTTGTTGGCAAGAGGAATCTCCATCCTTGCTGTTGACTGCTAATTTATCATTACCTTAAATCATTGCTTTTAAAAGCTGGAGTCTGAGGCTTCTGGGACCTATAGACTACACCTCTGCATATAAGCCTAGCCTTTCATTAGATCTGCATGCAAAGGAGAAGCCCTGAGATTCCTAAAGTTTGTGAAAACTGAATTTCTGATTAGTTTCATATAATCCTCTATAATGATGATTATTGTAGCGTTTTCTGCAAGAGATAGATGAGACAGGTTCTCAAATACCAGCTATTACTGACATTTAATCTGGCNTTTTTTTTTTTTTTCCCCTACAATTTCTGAACAATTACTGATTTTCTTGTGTTCTTTTTTTTTTTCAAAATCCTATTTTTAATGTTATTTTTTGTTTGTTTGTTTTGTTCTTTTTACTTCTAAAAGATAAGGTTGTTTAACAGGAGAAAAATACTGTTGACTATATATAATTTTATATATTGAAAATAAAATAGCTTCAGGAAAGATACTGTTTTTTTGGCTATTACTCTGAGAAGACTTCAGTACAATCCTAAGCCTTTAAAAATAACTCTTTCAGAGTGCATATTCTGCTAGGTACTTGTGCTCTTGTAGATATTATAAATGATCAAGAGACACAATCTCATTGTTCAAGAAATAATTCAAAAAATACTATAAATATTAACATATATATATATTTCTAGTTGATTTCAAAGAATATGATAGACCATGAGATTCCAATGAAGGAACATAATTTTAATATTCTTTGGTGAAATTATTTCACTACATCTTGTGTATCGAACAAAATATATGGCAGTTTAAATTGACTTCTGAAGTAGTCACATGGAAAAATCCAAGATCGATTGATCTGTCTGTCTATCTATCTATCTTCATCATCATGTTCTTTCCAGTTATAAATTTTAAGTATTTCTAAGAGCGTTGTGTACATGATTTGAGAGATAATACATATTTTATGAATATGAAGAAGCTCATGTGCCAAATACTTTTTGTTTTATATGTACTGTTTTGGGGGAAAAAAATGTTACTCTTTGGTTGTCATGTCTTAAAAGTCCACTTAAGTGCTTGTATAAAGCTGTGTTACATGACAGTTTGAGTGTTTTTTAAACTTGAAGGTGGACAGTTGGACTGGATGATTTTGGAGGTCTTTTCCAACCCTGGTGATCCTGTGATTCTACAAAGGCTGATATCCCCTAAAAAGTAGAAAGGATCAAAAATGATAAATTTTATGCATAATTTTGTTTTGATAAGCTTAAACAATAGGTGAGCATACAATTGAATCAGTGTAATAAATCACAGTCCTGAATTATGGTATTCTATTCTCTTTATAATATTTCTGAACATGCATATTTCTGTGTCTCGAAGGAAATGATATAGATGTGTTTTTTTTTTCCTTCCTGACAATGGAAATCAAGTTTGGTTTTCTATTAGCAAAGACAGATCTAGCAAGAAAAAAAAATAGTTACAGAACTCTTCTCCTGCATTGAGTCATTCTACTCATGAAGAAGTGGCAATATGTAGCTACTTTAACAGGAAACCTGATATGATTCTTTTTAATCCATTCTTAAATTCACAACTTCTTACTCTGTTCCCTACTCATAACACCACCTATCTTACTGCAAATCAGAAATCCTGTTTTTAAACTGATGATTTCTACATAAAAATGCCTTTATTTTCTTACAGACGTTCCCCCTACAGTATCTGTTTTAGTATTGGCTGGTTTTACCTATATTATTTTGTGAAACAAATGGTGCATTTGAGCTAGGCTCTGTGCAGTGAGAGCTGTCTGAATTTTTTATTTTTTATTTATGTCTACAGCTCAGCTCTTTCCTTCTCTCTGTATGGTACTAAATCTACAGCTCTCTGTGAGAAGATATCATTTTATTATTTTACAATTTGCACTCATTACGAGGAGTTCAAAATATTGGGAACATTTGGAACATATGTCCACTCTTACATTACAGAAATCACAGGGGTGCCTTAATAGAATTTCACTCCTATATAGCCCTAGAAACATCCACCTATCACTTCCTTCCAAAACTAGCCACAAAGTTAAAACATGTCACTGGAGAGTCTCCTGATTTCTAGCCCACCTAATGTAATAAGGATTTTCAAGGTGAAATTATTGTTATCATGATGGATGCTGCACTATGCTAGAAAGAGAAGTGGTGGGAAAAAACACTCACAACCAGTGGTTTTTACCTTCTATGTTAAGGGGGGTAAGGACTTTTGCTCCAGATGTCATAATTGTTTTTAATGTTGTGTATGATCAAGTAGTATGCTCCAGGTATCTTAAACGTGTCTGGTACACTAAGGGTCATGGCCAGTTCACCACCAAAAGTATTTTAAGTCAGTGCAGTTGAGTTATTTTGTTTCATATATAGATGAAGAAAACTACTGAACTCAGAAATCAACTGAAATATTAACAGAGAGGAAAATGCTCCTGGACCATTCTATAAGACATACTGTTAATTAAATGAAATTTAAACTATATCAAATTGCCTTCATTTTAGATTAACAGCAGTGGAAATCAGATACAAGACTGCATGGCAGTCCTCTTCTGACAATTTAGTAAATAGATCACACACTATACCATGAAGTTTGTGTATGAGTGGAATGTACCATAGATATTTTTCAGACACTCTAATTAGCTGTTTTTTCATCTCCTTTGCTGAAGGTACCTTTTCTGAACTTTTTCCCATACCATAACCTCTCCTCTACATTAGAAGAAGGCTACTAACTTAACATCACTTATGCATACCAAAGCATATAGTCAGTTTTATTCTATTGAGCAAGATTTCTACCAAGATCATCAGAATATCTTTGTTTTCTATCTTGATAACGATCCTTTCAGTGTAATTTCTGAAATCTAAATGCCTCTTTTTCTACTCTCACCTCCTGTTGTGGTGTGCCATCAACTCTTTTCCTTTAATCTGGACAGCTGTGGTCTACTACAGTAGAATTATCTAAGAAGGCGATCTTCCTTCCGTATATATTTATTATATTAATTTATGTTGATCTCAGCTGTTTCATTTGGTCTTAAACCACAATATTCATTATACCATATAGAACAGTTGTGTTTTTTTATCAGTAGTAGTGTTTTTTGCCAGAGTTGCAGATTTGTGAATTCTTGTCCCCTGCATATTGTCTGGTTGAGCTATGCATTATTTTGCTTCTTAGACGCATAAAAATCTAATAGATTTCACTCATCCACCTGGCCAAGTGTAGCTTTGCAAGGAGAACTCAATTTCTTTCAAAGCTAATGAAATGAGTGGATTATGAACATTGTGACTGAAAGCATGAAAGACATAAGTAAGTGATAAAGAGAAACCAGTGGGAGAAAAAAACTAAACACAAAGGTGATATGGGAGGCATATAATATTTTACAGCTGAACTAAGTAACTATCTGGGTCTGAAAGGAAATTTCTGTTGAGGATGGATACCTTGTCAGAAAAGAGCAGCAGGTCTTTTGAGGACCTCTTTACTAGGTAGGGACATGGAGAGCGATAAAGGAGAGATGAGTCTGTGACCATTGGTATTGAAACTGGGAAGCTCACTGTTGTCTCCTGTGGCATTCTTAATTAAGCTTAAATTAAGTTTTATTTGTAATGTGGCTTTGCCTGTTTGTATTTCATGGATTTTTCATTTGAGGATATTTTGAATTATCTAAGGGATCTTATTGCTCAGATTAGGGATGAGAGAGTCATTCCTATGATTTCCTAGCTGAAATCAAACTTTCACTGGAAAAATCCAACCATAATTTTTTCAGACTTACCTGTTCAGTTATGGAATGCATTGTGTTTCACAGCCTGGAGAAAGTCAGCTAAAAACTGGGAAATCAGCAGAGAGAAGAAGATTCATGTAATAGCTGGTGATAGGATGACTGTAAATCAGCTGTGTAATAGAGCTGTGAAAATAGCAAATGCCATTCAGTGATGGATGAATCTCCATCAGGTGCAGGGAAGTTACGGTGACTTTGTACAGACACCAATGAGCTTTCCTCTGGAGCAGTGTATCCAGTGCTGACCATGCTTTGGTCAATAACGTGACCTAAAACTGCTATAACTGCAAAGAAGCATGACATAAAGAGCTTGTCTTATGAGATGAAACGGATTGACTTTGTTTGCTTAGCTTAAGCTGCTCAGTAGACAGTGGAAGAATGTGATTGGCACCAGGAAATACGTTTTGAGAGGAAAACAAGTGAAAAAAAAAATGCTGAAGTCCATATCGTGCTGCCATAGTTAGTAAATTATATTTTAGCCTTGAGAAATTTTCGTTGGTTGTTAGAATGGTTAATAGCTGTCCAGGGAGGTAGTGGAGTCACCATCCTTGGAGGTGTTTGGGAAACATTTAGTTGTTGTACTGGGGGACATGGTTTAGTTAGAAATACTGGTTGGCAGGTGGATAGTTGGACTGGATGATCTTGGAGGTCTTTTCCAACCTGGTGACTCCATGATTTTATGATTCATAAGCTTTAGAATAAAGCATTCTGCTGGAGACTTCTAGAAAGAGCATTGGGACAAAACAAATAATGAGTTTGAGAAGTTTAGAAAAAGATTCAGGTGTCTGCAAAGCACCTATACTTGATGAAGAAGATAACCCATCTTGGTGAAAATTAACAATGGACAGAACATTTGTTTTGTAGAGTTTTAAAGAGCTTGGAGATTATTCATATTTTCTATGCATGAAGAAGTCTGCAGCTCTCCAAGGACAACGTGCCTTAAAAAAAAAAATTCAATTTAATGCCAAAAATTATGCAGTTTTCTAGCTGCCCCAGCTAGCATCCTCATTGGTAGTCTCAGAAAGTAAAGACTGTAATGAACACAGATATCCTTGCACCTGAATGAGCTGGTCCCCCTTGGTCAGTAATAATGCGTAGTACTTGGATTGTACAGGGAAATGCAAATGGTCAGTATTTGTGCTGAAATTGCTCTGTTAATTGATGGAAGATTTCACCATCCTCTACAGAAAATGAGAAGGCAAATCCAGCTTCATTTGTGAGCAGCAGAATTAGTCTTAAGTTGAAATTAATACCCATGTGTCCTTGAGAATTTACAAGGCAAAGGAAAAATAGTGTAAGCATGGGTCGGCTTTATGTGTTAGAGATGCAGTTTTGATTTAAACCTTATTCCAAAAATCCACATTAGTATTTTAATGCAAAATTATGTTTTAGATTTACATAGTAAAGTATTTAATTATCCTGTTTTAATTGTCAGTATGGTTTGATCATATGACAACTGTTAGGTGATCACTTTCTTGATCTATGTTAAAAGTTAAAATTTTGTTACTGTCAGTCTCCAGGAGAAGAATAATTATTTTCAGACATAAAAGTTTATATGTTATTTATGCATGGAGTCATGTTTCCTTATCACAATACACATTAATAGAAATCAGATATGTAGAAGACAAATACCTTCCCCATCCCTTAAAGCTGGAAAAGCCATTTAAGTTAGCTATTCTTTGCTGTATATATTTGTTACTCACTTACAAATGTTTTTTCCTAATAATGTAAGTGAATATAATTGTAGAAGATAAAGATTTATCATTTGTATCTTGCATATTAGTCTCTTCTTATACCAAATAGAAGTATTAATCTTGTGTAGGAATAAGGTTTACTAAGCAATCAAGTAAATAGTCAGCCTGAAGTCAAAATTCATGTGTTTGTGGCTGCTATGGGTATACACATGTGTGTGTTTGAGGACCTATATAGACACACACACGTGTTCGTATGTGCATAAAAATACATAGATATGTGTGCTTGATCACAGCAAACAGACCTTATTTCTATGATTGCAAAATGATTTGATTCGAATAATTGAATCTTGAAATATGAAGTTCTATTGTAAATCTAAATGTGATCCTTTCGAATTGTCAACATGTAATGTTTTAACAACTTATTTTAAATGTAATAGCTACTGGACTTGTTACTATTGATTAAATACACACACACACGTATATGTTCTCATTAATTTCTTTGGCTGTTTCCATTCCAAACAAACCATTTGCTTTGCAGGCATAATTTTTGCTTTGCATATCATCTGTAGCATGCACATTTTGATTATATGAAATTAAATGTTAAGTGTGTGTTTTTTTAAATGTTCTTGAAGTGCAGCTGTGATACAGAATTACAATGAAGGACAAGACAGGAATTCAAAATGATTTTGATTAATCGGATTCTATGTCAGGAATGGAATTATCCCTCAGAGATGTTATAGGTGAAGTTTACTCTGCCTTATGGCCTGGTGATGGACTATGTGACCTTTCTAATTCTCCTCAGGCCCTGTTTTATGATTCTGTGATCAGTTCATTTTAGCATTTTACAGCCAATCTACCTGTACTAAAATAATTCTTATGCCTTTAAAATTTTTGTCGGTGTTCTATTTTTTATCCCAATGCAATATTCTTTATCTACATTTAAGTAAATGAGAATACATTTAAAATATGGTAACAGTGAAGGATATGGCTCTTATTTTACTATGCAGCAATCATGTACTCTTTCTAGCCTGGTAATTCCAAACGCTGAACTTCTATGTGTGATTACAAGGCTATAAATTACTGTTCTTCAACATGAACATATATCAGGTTTTTTATCCTGTTGATGCACTGCTATTACCACTAATGGTAATAATTGAGGACGTAATTAACTTCATTTGCAAAATGAAATCCTGATTCTCAAGGTAGTTTTACTAACATTCAATCTGGAATTGTATTATTTGTTATAATACGTTAAAGTCATGGCAAGGTGGTCTTTGCTTACAAATGTAATTTAATCTCACAAATAGTTAATCATGTTATAATATTGTCAAGTTAATCAGGATTGATCTGTGTTTAGTAAACCTACTGAATGCTAATCAAGGCTTGGGATGAGAAGATTTAGTAGTAATTTTAGGTCTTCAATAGTTTCCCGTAATTCTTAGGTGAAGTGACACGTTGAATTTGTGGAAATGATGTGAAGTATTCTTTATAGTTGGTAGTCCTGTGCCAATCACCCTTTCAAGATGATATAAATACACTACAGTAATTTCTTTAGAAATACGTTTTCAAAAACCTGGTATTATGAATCACCATGTTTGCTTCACCTTATATGTAATGAATTGCTCTCCAAACCATCTAAGTGCTTTCTGGATTTTGCCACTCTTTAGTGTTTGTAATTATCTTGCCTTTTTTGTTTGTTTGTTTTGTTTTAATAGTGATTGTATTATATATTTAAGATTCTAGTACAGTATACTGATCATAAAAAAGAAAAAAAACAAAAACACTACAAAATGAGTGGTGTGGTTCTTGCTACCAAAACTGAGCAATACTATGAAGCTGTTCTGGCTTTGTGGAACCAGCTGTATATCAACATGAAGAGCCTGGTATCTTGGCATTATTGCGTGACTGATATTGAGAAAATCAGAGTGATGACTATTGCCAAACTGAAAACAATGCATAAGGAAGATTACCAAAAAATAATAACTGACTTGGCGATCCACGTGAGGTGTAATGAAATGCATTTGTGTTCATTTGTGTTCACTTCTGTACATTCCACTTAAAGAAAATATGTAATTGTGGATTTGTTAGAAGATATGATGAACTTCTTTGTTAATTCCTGATGACTATTAATACAGTCTCTGAAATGACAAGGAATCCAGTCTTGTTTTGCACAGTACCCCCAGGAGCTGTGTGCTATGCTCACACCCTTTGAAAATCACATTATAATTTTTTTCTACAGAAAGCTTTTCTTTACGGACTACGGGAATGTTGCCAAGGTTGAGAGATGTGACATGGATGGAATGAACAGAACATGGATAGTGGACTCTAAAATTGAACAGCCAACTGCTCTTGCACTAGACCTCATCAATAAATATGTGTACTGGGTTGACATCTATCTGGATAGTGTGGAAGTTGTTGACTACGAAGGGAGAAAGAGGCATACAGTCATAAAAGGCAGACAAGTAGGTATTTATTTAAAAAATGTAGGAAAATGTAATGATATCGTTATACAAATACGTAATGTCAGTAGAGTAAGTTCAGATTTTTTTTCTCTTTTTGCATCAGATGCATTAAACTTTATAAGATCCATTGCATGTTTTATTTTATTTGTAGTTTAGCCCATTTTGCAAACTACAAACTTCTTTGCCGTTCTTCTTTAACAATGCACCATCTAAGTCTCCACTGTAAAAGATTTCAGGAGAGAAAATATTGGGCAATTGAAAAATACTGGGTGATAAATTATTAAAGACAGGAACGTGTTGCCAATTCAGGAAAGGAAGATTAACAGGTGGAGGAAAGTTAAAGAAACAGAAGAAAAACAGAAGTTATTCTCCTGTTCAGATCAATCAAGATGGCCTTAAATCATATTTTGTTGATGGAAGTGATGTTTTTTCTTAATTGATCCAGATGTTCAGAGTCCTAAATACAAATGTTAAATCTGTAATTTTTCAAGCAGGAGTATATCAAGCTGTTAATGCTGCTTCAGTGTGGAGAACAGAATAGCAGAGTTTCAACCAGTTGCAAGGCTCACAGAAACTGAGGGAAAGCTTGCAAACAATTATTCAAACTATTACTCAGAGCCTAGGGACTCATGTGGATACCTTGGATGCATCTCTTTCTGCTAGAGTATAAACATTGTGTAAGGTGTGCAAATAGAATTTTTACTTGTTCTGCTGTGATTCTTTGCTCACTTTGAAGTACTTACCAAATGACAGCAAACTATTTTCAAGAAATCTTAAGGGTTAATGTTTATTTCCTAAATACAAACATATTGAAAGTCATGGTTTCCAAATGATACAGGCTTTTTGATTGATAAACTGGGTGGCTTTCAAAAGGCTATAACAAGTAACATTTCCGTTCAGTTATGAGATAGCTGAAAATCTGTNTTTCAGGAGGGAAATGAATTAAAATGAAAATAATGCATTGTAAAAAAAAAAAAAAAAAGTAAAAAACAAGACATTATACTATGCTTTGTAAAGAGTCATACTGTTAATATTGTAAGTATACCAATACTCTTGTGGGAGTTAAGTAAGAAAGCTTAAACTTAATGGTGATAGGGAAGAAAGAAATATAATGCAGAGGATTATTCAGAAATTTGTTACAGATACATCATTATTTTCCATCTCTGGTTTTACTATAATTGGATTGAATTCCTATTGGTTCTTAGCAAAATACTGTCATGTATTTTATTTTTTTTTTAATTTTAAAATGGCTAAAAGCAGAAAATGATGGCAAAATTTGGTCAACTGAATGTAGCTTCCAGAAGCCACTGAAATATTTGATGCACGGAGGCTTTTGGATCATCTTTAGTTTTGGTTTGTGAGATGTGTCTGAATTTGGCTGAGTAAATACCCTGTGGTGAATAATTTATTGATTACACTAGTTAGTAAGAATTTCATCCTGCAAATATCTGAACACCTGCCAACAAATTCTCTCAAGTTTGCTCAGCTTTCAAAATTGCTCAATGAGTTTTTAAATTTTCTAAATCCATACATCAAGCACAACCTCTGTATTATCAAACACGTCGTGTTTGAGCTGTCGTTGGCTAATTAACCAACTGTATTTAGGTAACTTTTAATCAGTGTAATCATACACAGAGGTGGATAATATTTTAGACTTTGCATGTTGTTAAGCAAGCAGTACTGTGTGACCACAGGCATATTTAAAGATGCAACACAGAAGGGGCAACAGAATAGTTAGTTACTTGAAAATATATTCAGTGATAGTATCTTGCACTGGTGGCATTGCTTTGATTATATCACAGTGAAAAAATGCATGAATTCAATCTGTAAACTGTCTATATTTACTAAATCAATTAGTTAATGGTAGCTAATTTTAATGACAGTTATTAATAGTTAATTAACATTAGTTACTGCTAATGTACTATATTGCCTTTAAGACAGTATGCAGGAGTTTTTTGATTGAGGAAACAAAGAACCTGTGGCATTTTAAGAAGAAATGAATAGGTGGTGGTAAATATGTTGCATTTTTTTCCTCACTTGTTCATGATGAGAAATCCCTGTTTGTTGTAGGGGAGTTGGACTAGATGACCTTTAAGGGTTCCTTTCAACTCAAACAATTCTATGATTACAGAAGTATGAATTAGATCTGTAATATAGTTTGTGTGTTTTTTTTTTCTGTTTTTTTATCAATATATTCATAAATTATTTTGTACAGCTTGGTGAGTACATTGGGTGTCATTATTTGATGTTTTTAAAGCGTAGATATACCTAAAATATTCAGCTAAAATAATGATTATTCCCATCTCTTTTCTAGGTTAGGCATCTTTGTGGCTTGGCAATATTTGAAAACTACTTATATTCAGTTAATTCGAATAACTTCAGTATTTTACAAATAAACAGATTTAATGGCACTGATGTTCGATCCCTTACCAGACTTGACAATGCGAAAGAGATCCGTGTATACCAGAAAAGAACTCAAACATCAGGTGAGATGAAAATTCTTCATTCTAGGGAACATAAAACCTTTTATTGGTTGGGTTTGTTTTCAAGGAAACATTTTTTGAGAAATATGCTTCACAAAATGCAATGAAAATTTATCACTACTGTAAATTTTTCTATGACTTCTTCATCTGCCTAGTTTCCTGTGTCTTTCACTGCCAGTTTTTCTGCTTCCCTAAGCTCCCACAACTGATTCCTGAGCATTCAACCTGGAGGGCTGCCAATGAGCACTGCTTTGCGAGCTCTCTGGCTTCACTCACCCTTTCAGGATTGAACACTGTCAGGATTGTTAGGTGTCCAATACCACCCACCTGCTTGGGTCTCAGACCTTAGAGATTCTTGCTTTCTCTGGATCTGCTTTTCACGCAAAGTACAAACCTGGAGGGACTCAAAATTCCTTCTCTCAGTCTTCGGGGTTGCCAAAATGAATGGGATTTGGGCAGCTAGCCTGCTTAACTGCCAGCACAGATGGGAAATTGCTGTTCACTTTTCCCCTGCTTGAATAAATACCACCTTTGCCTTTAGTTTCCATTCTAGTCTGGGATTTAAAACTTCTAAATACTCAGAATTTTTGGTAAAATATCAATTTCTGTTGTCCAGTATGACTTGAATCGTGAATCCAATCACTTAACTTTCAGAACATCAGTATGATTTATGGGATAACAAGAACCAAAATGTTTACAGTGATACTTTATCAATTAACATATTTTGATATGACTGCTAGCGATAAGTACTAGAATCCTCTTCATGACTGCTGGGTTATAAAATATAACACATCAATTCTGGTGATAAATGTCAATGTTATTAAACACTCTGGCTGCTTTGAGAGAAGTTTCTGAAGTGATAAACTCTAAGCTGATGGAGATTGGATGAACTAATTTTACTCTATAGCTGAGGGCACTGATTTGCAGATGTTAGTGTCTGATAGAACCAGCAAAGACTTTCTCCTCGCTGTAGGCTCCCCTTGTGTATCCCTGAGGGAGTCAGAGAGGTTGAATATAGGAGACATGTCAGCACAGCATAATCTGTTATTACCACCTGCAATTACTCTGTTCCTCTTGGCCTTTGTTCATTCTGCAGCTTCTTTTGTTTTCAGTGGGTATGTTTGTTGCTTGTCAAGATTTGCTGTAACGGCTGTCTGAACTTGGTGGAATTTCTGTATACCTCTAACAATATCGACCTTAAACCTTGTGTGTACTTTAAAAAAAAAAATAGGAAAACCTTGAAGGGAAATAGAAAGAAGAGCTAGAATACAGAGAATACAGTTTTTTGAGCTAAAATACTGTTGTTCTGTTGTAAACTGGAGTAGGATAAAAGAATAGATTTTGTTTTCAGATTAGATTTACCTTTTAGAATTTTTAAAAGTTTATTTGACAAGTTATTCTGCTAATTTAGAGCTGTGCATTTAAAAATATATCAAGGGAAAGGAATTATTTAAATTTTTCAACTGTTCAAATTCTGGAAAGGTGTCACAAGGCTTGTTTTGTTCTTCAGTTTCTGCACAGATATCTCCCATACGAAGGTGTTGTCTGGTGGGATGGGATGGGATGGTTAGTGTGGGACTTGGCTCTCAAAAACAAACAACCACCACCAACCAAATAAATCAAATAAAGGGGAAAAAAGCTGTATCTCACAGGGGATTGCTGCCTGGCAAGTAACAGAATCACTTTGGATACGCATACTTGTCTGCATTGGGTATAATCTTAAAAGACAACTTGTTTTGAAAGTTATACTTGGGGAAAGATTGTGACAAAAAATCCGTTTTTTTTCCATGCCTAAACTTTCTACACACTGAAGCATAAAATTATCCTACTTCAAATGGGTTTCAATAATGCTGTTTTTCTCTCACTGCAGTCAGAAGCCATGCATGTGAGGTGGACCCATATGGAATGCCAGGGGGATGTTCGCACATCTGTCTGCTCAGCAGCAGCTACAAAGCACGGACTTGTCGCTGCAGGACTGGCTTCATCTTGGGAAGTGATGGCAGGTCATGCAAAAGTATGTAATAAAAATCAAAGTGTTTGCCAGTTGCTAATATTTCAGGGCATAGTTCTGTGTGCTATTTAACCTGTAATCAATAGCAATAAAAATCATGCGGCCTGTTTTCAGGTAATATTGCTTTGTAACTTGCATACCTGATATTTAATTCATATAGTCCTTTCATTTCCTTAAAGTGATTTGATTTGGGTCTGTACACACAAGTAACAAATTAGACATGGGATGCTATTTAAAGGGTTCTAAAAATCATCATGAACTATCAGTAATGCAGTTTTATTGTTCTTTTATATACTTTGCATTCTGATAATACATGGGTACTGCAATGCTGTTACGTAGTTCTAGTCACTACCTCATTTCTACCTATACAGTCATCTTAAAATTCAATTAAAATTGTGCCCACAAAATACTCTTGAAGTTCAGCAAGGCGTGGTGTAAGGTCCTATACCTGAATCAGAGCAATCCCAAACATCTGTGCTGACTGGGTGACAAATGTATTGATAACAGCTCTACAGAGAAGAACTTGTGGGTTCTGGTGGATGAAAAGTTTATTGTGAGCCCGTAGTGTGTGCTTTGCAGCCCTGGAGTCTAATAACATCCTGGGCTGCATCAAAAAAGTGGATGGTAGGATGAGAGAGGGTACTCTCCCCCTCTACTCTTTCCTCATGAGGCCCTACTTGGAGTAGTGTTCAGGATTGGGCCAGAGGGGGTCATGAAGGGTTGGAGCACCTCTCCTATGAAAGGTGAAAGAAGCTGGGCTTGTTCAGCTTGTAGAAGAGAAGGCTCCAGGGAGACCTCTCTGCAGCCTTTCAATACTTAAGAAATGTGAAGAGGCACTTTTTGTGAAGATGTGAATGGCAGGATAACAGAAGATTTGATATAAGGAAGACATTCTTTATTATGAGGTTGGTGAGGCTCAAGAGCAGGCTGCTCAGCAGTGCTCCATCAAGGCCAGGGTAGATGGGGGCTTTGGGCAACCTGCAAGTGGAAGGCATCTACAGCCATGGCAGGGAGATGGAATTCAATGGCTTTTAAAGTCCCTTCCAGTGCAAACCATTCTGTAATGCTATTTTTGTTCAATTTTATTTCTTTTTTTAATCAAATATCATTGATTTAGTTCAGATGCAAGGCATGCAACTAAATCCATTGATAAAAGATGGAAGATAATTCTATTTAAATCCAATCAAACTTCTCACTCTTTTTGCTAGCAATTCCTATTAACTCTGAGAAGTACTGGGAAAGTAAAATATTTCTGAGAGGTTTAAGAAGCCTGTTTTTAGTATGAAGTATCCAAGGACATTTATAACTATTGTCAACTTATCTCAGTTATTTGTAATTAAGTTATTTAATGAAACTCTAAAAATCTCTTGAGAAGAAGGAAATATAGATACCCGTGTTTTGTATCTCAGCAGGAAATAAATCAGTATGTCAATTTGTTGTATTCTTTCCCATTTGAAAGAAATTTGCTGTAAGCTTTTGTTTGCTTCTGAGAAACTTCAGGTGTAAAAAAAAAAAAATATGGTGTTTAGTATTTGCTGAGGTCTACAGTCTTGTTATATCTAATGATTTCTTCAGTTATGGTTTATGTTACCCTGATAGATCCTAATGAATTGTAGTATTATATGTCTGCAGTCCTGTATATGTGCATTTCACATTAGATGCAAAGTTATTCTGTGATCTAGCATTTCTTTTCACTGTGAACTTTTACAGAAAAAAAAAATAATTAGATGTAAGCAGTTCAGAGAAGTAATTTGTATTTTAATTAAGGTAATGTAATTAGCTAGATTTCTTGAGTTTAGATACCTTTGGAATATATAAAAGTTTAATTTTTGGTATTGAATAACGCTCCTGCTCCCCCACTAATTGTGCCAGTTAATTAAACAGTGGCATTATTCACTGTAAAGAAGATTAGGCAGCATTGGTTGTTTATGTTTGTAATCTTTCCTTTGCAGGACCAAAGAATGAATTATTTCTTTTTTACGGGAAGGGACGCCCAGGAATAATACGGGGAATGGACCTGAATACCAAAGTATCTGATGAATACATGATCCCTATAGAGAACTTAGTCAATCCTCGTGCTCTGGACTTCCATGCAGAAACCAATTACATTTACTTTGCTGATACTACCAGTTTCCTAATTGGGCGGCAGAAAATAGATGGCACAGAGAGAGAAACAATCCTCAAAGACGGTAGGTGTGCTAACAGCTGCTTTAAAACTTCATTCAATCTGCCCTTTGAAAGCAGACACAAACTAGCCCTTCAACAAACTTGCAGTGGTTTTACTATTTATTTATTTATTTTACCACTTCCCGTTTATTTTTCCAAAGTGCAGAGATGCTTTTTGGTGATGCTGCCATGTCTGCTTAGCCTGTACCTTGCTACCGAGTAATTCTTGTATCTCTGCTAGATTCTTTCAGTTGTTCACTATGCTGTCCCATGTATCCTTGAGGTCTTATGAGACTTTTCTCTACAGCCTGTATCACAGTGTGGTTTCTGAACTCCATTCAGGGAGGTTGGCAGAGGAAGACTCTGTAGTGCAAAATCTCTAGCAATAATAATAATAATAATGATGATTTTGCTGGTTAGGCTTTGTTGTTTTTTTTTTCTTTTTTTTTTTTCTGATGTATTTTTCCTCCTACCTGTGGAAACAGTAAGCATTTTTGAGAATCTGAAGATGTTTTTACCATGTATTATAGCAATTAGAGAAGTGCTGATATTTCCTCTACTTTCCATCTCTCATGCAACACTGTGCATGTTCTGACTGGTCAAGCATCCTATATCTTTATATTAAATGCTTTTTAATAACTAAAGTTCCAATCTATCAAGTCACCTTTTCCTTTCCTAGAATTATTTCATGAAATATTGCTTCAGGAGCTATTTACCTCAGTTGAAATCCATTCTACACTAATTGCTTCCTAGTAATCAAGAGAAAACAAACAAACAAAACAAAACAAAAAAGCCCACAATAAAATAATTGCTTTAATGCAGGGGTTTCCATTCCTCATTATTCATAACAAATATTTTAATCCAGCTGTCTCCTATAAGGTATCTCCCATTTACAGTGCAATTGTCCTTTCTTTAGTATAAGGACTCTACAGACCTCAGTGTGCACAAAGGATCTTTAACTAGTAGCTGCAAGGAGCTTGGTGATTGATTAATAAAGGATGGTTATCTGGGTAAATAATGAAGGCTCAGCTGCCAATCTAGTAGTCCACTGTGAATATGGAAACAGATGATACACATCACAGAAGTTCCACTTCCACTGCTGAAATTCTTTCACCAAAAAACACAAGTTTCATTTTACAACAAAATAATCCAAGTGTAGAGTACACAAAGAGAGCAAAGAGAATATAGACTTGAGCATTATGAGCTAATGCAAAAAGCATCCTTGCTGAAAGGTGTCAGATAGGTTGAGCTTAGTCTAATCAAACATGCGAACATGAAATATATACTGGATCAGCAACATCTCCTAAGTAATGTTTAACTGTAATTTTTATTTTTTATAAATACAACTTAACAAAATGCCAAAGCACTCTGAAGAGTTATGGATTGTTTGATTATGTATTATTGGTAACCCCAATACTTAAAATGAATATAAATAATCATTGTCATTCTCCCCCTACTCGTTTCCCAGGAGTTTACATTATTAGTTAGAACTTGGAGAAGTTTCATAACTTTTAAGTATGTTTAAAGAATACTTGTTCATCTATTTTTCATGATTTAAAAAATTAATATGGCCTCCAGCCATACCACCTCAGCTTTTATTCTTGTCAGCTCTCAAGAACTCAGCAGGGATAGCTTAAATCATTCTCTGGTGCAAGGCTACTAGAGAAAATCAGGTGTGCCAGTAGGTGGTTTAATATTTGCTCGGAACAGCATGCTGCTAAGGAGTTCTATCTGTGGTAGGTGTCACTTCTCAGATTAGAAGTTGTCATTTTTTGTGACTATCAGGTTTTGCAAGAACAGATATGCTAGCTTGAACAACACTGTAACTCATATAATTACAGTTTGCCTACATGAGAGCCTGATCCTACAAGCTGTTGACTAGCAGTTGAGAATGCTGAGCACCTAACACTGCTGGAGTTTGATTTCCCATATAGTTTCAACTGTGATTTCTTATTCTTCACTTTGCAAAATAAACTGGTGTGTAGTATTGATAACTGTTTGACAGCTCACAGCAAAGCCAATCCTAGAGTTGGCAGCGCAACTGCAAAAGCAATGTACTTTCATCAGCAACTGAAAATGCTATAACTAAAGCTTCAAACTTTGGAAATTGGTGGTTTTTTTTAATTTTTCTTAATGTTAGAAACTGATACAGATTTTTTTTTTTTCAAGTGATTGAAATATTATTCAGTTGGACTACCATAAAGATGAACTTGCTCTCTCTCTTTCTTTTTTGTTTTTTTTTTTAAAACATTTCTTTGCCCCACAAATGCTGTTTGGGGTCACGGTGAGTCTTAGAGGTTTTTTTATTCACTTGTAAATATTAGTAAGGATGGGCAAGGTCTA
The DNA here is from genome assembly GCA_013399175.1 of Odontophorus gujanensis. Lineage (NCBI taxonomy): Eukaryota > Metazoa > Chordata > Aves > Galliformes > Odontophoridae > Odontophorus > Odontophorus gujanensis. Next base: position 163,299 of record VXAB01005743.1, on the reverse strand, counting down.
GCTTTGTGTTTAAATAAGATCAAGGTAAGTCTAGGAATCTGTGTTTGAAATCTGTCTAGCTGACTGGAATGTGGAAGAGCAACTATTTTTATTTTTTTAATTTTGTTTATGTTAAGTCTTTTATTTCAGACCACACTAGGGTACATTATTTATCTCATACTGATGGAGCTAATCCATTCTGTACCATATTACATATTGTGTTTATAATATCTTTCAATTTGCTACAATGGTTTTAAATATGTTGCTTTTAAAAATATAAGCTTTTAAAAATGTTATATCTATATTCTGTATATATGGAGTCCACTTACTACTCTTGATTATAAAATTCTGGAAGAAATACAAATGTTAATTTTCCAGTTGTCAAGTGACTGTTCACAAGTAAATGGCCTTTCTTTTACCTCATTCTTTGTAAGCTTAAAGGGCATCCCTGTAGAAAGTTGGCTTAGAATAGTCAAATAAATTTTGTTCAGCTAGACAGAACAACCCACAGTAAAAGTAAGGAATGTATTCAAAGCTTTTAAATAGTTAAATAAAAGTGAACTTCAATTAATTCTTATACACTGTGTTTGGCTGAGCCACATTTGACTAAGGAACACTTTCACTCTCTTTTAATGAACTATTCAACTGTTGATAGTTGTTTATCTAAAACAAAGTCAACTCTCTGCTCCTCTTTGTGTAGAGATAAATTCTCTTCTTTGCAACAGCTGTGGGTCAGTCTCATCCTACGTTATTCTCTAAATTTCATGGGCACATTGCCCTTCCTTATCTCTACTCAGCCTTCTTCCATTGCAGGGCTTTACTAGTGAGTCACACTAACATGGTATGTGTTTGTACAATATTGTCTCCCCCCAAAAAACAAAATAAGACATTTGGATTTAAAAGCTGATTTCCTTAATATAAAAGCCATGTTCAACCTCATATAACTAGGTCAGACAGAATACAAATTGGTTCTGAACAAATCACTACCTGTCCTCACGTTTGATATTAGTTTTTTTTCTGTGTGTTAAGAAAAATTTTCTGAGGTCCCTTGGATTTCCTACATACCAGTGTAGTTTCTTAGGTAAACAAGATCTACTTGATACTTTGTTGGTTCCTTTATATCTTTCTATTTTCTTTTGAATCACAAAATCCTAAAACATTAAAAAATGAAGAGGAGGTATCAGTGCAAGTTCACTGATTTTACTAGTTTTCTACAGCTGAACGTATCAAAATGTGAACACACAAAAAAGTGAAATGATTATAATGGGGGAATATTTTTTTTTCACTATACTTCAGTTAAGTAGTTTGTTTTGTTTTATTTTTTTTGCAAAAAAAGAGCACATAAATATAATCAGGCTTCAGTTCTCATGTTGAGAAAACTACTTATTTAAAAATGGCAGCGGGTGATGCTACATATCTTTAATTCCTGTTACTGTTCAGGTCACCGTGGTAGAGTTCAAGGACATACACACATCTCCATGAGTGTTTAATTTAACATAAGCAATATGCATGAGAGAGCAACTGCATGCTTGGAGATAAAAACAGTTTAACATTAAAGCTACAAAACCTTTTCATTTTAAACCTGACCTACTACTCTAAACCCCACTGTAAATTTGTTCAAGATGAGCAGAATCATTTCTCAGTTGCTTAGTATATCATTTGATAATATTGACAGGAATTTTCTTCTTCTCATATTAGAACAAACAAACAAAACTACACAAACCTTTATCTTTATAGTTCTTTTTATTAATCTGTGCTGTTTGTCCACTGCCATTGTACTCAGTAGGAGATACTGACAAGAGAAAAAGTTTTAAAGCTATTATATGGCTACCATACTGTAACTGTCAATAGCCACAAGATTGCTTTTGCTTTCTATATTTAAAAATTGAAAACATTCTTACTGAAATATCTATATTAATGAAGCTGTTGTTTTCAAATTTTAGCATACAGTGACCATTTGTGACTTAACATACTTCAATATTATATTTTAAATGCTTTCTTTTTCTTTGTTTGTTTTCTAAAAAAAAAAAAAAAGGTTATAAAATTTAGGAAAAAATAAACTTGTTGCAGTGGAAGGATGTTTGACAACAGTGTAGCACTGCTGACTATAGGGAATATGGTGGCATTACAAAACACTGAAAAACACTGTTCCACCAAAGGGCTGTGCAGTCACTTGTCATGTTACAGTATTATTGAGATAGTGGTGGAACCTTTTATATGTGCCTTTTATTGCATGCAATTGTATAAGAAGACCAATGTTTCATTTATTGAGTAAAACCATCATATTTTATCTTGGTGTATTTTTGATGATGCACTGTTATCTATGGTTTACAGTAAAATGAAGATTTCTCACAGTTGTGGATATTATTAAGTACATACCTTTACACTCCTATTCATCCTGCAGACTTTCACTGGTTTCTTGTGGGGAACATGATAGTTTATTAGAACCATAGTCAGTAAAGGTGTTTGGGTTCTAAAAACATTATCAAGGATAAGTTTGTTGCAGGGAAAACATGACTGAAAACAAACAAACAAACTACTCCCAGATAAGATGAAGTTTTTTAACTTTGAGTCTTTCTATCACTGCTCAGTAACTTTGTAGTGGGGAGTCATCTTCTGTGGAGAAAACAGAACGTAACTAGAATGTCCAGGAATGCAAGGAGGACCTGGTTGTTGTGTTAAGCTGCTTCGTAGGAGCTGAGGCACGTGGGAGTGCTGCTGAGGTGTGCCATGTGTTCCAATCCAGGCTCCCCACAGGCAGCCTGGGACTGAGCTGAGGTGCGGGGTGCAGTTGGTGGGCTCAGCAGCTGTGCTGGCCTACCAGCAGGAGTTGATACAGAAGTTAGCATGACCTAATATACAAGTTTTATAACTAGTCCTTAACCTCTGTCAGTTGTTTTCATCAAAGACTAATTCTGAGAGACAGTACTTTAATACTGAAATTCAGCGAATGTTATTAGAAGTCAAGAAAATAATCCAACTGTCAGCGATGAGAAGTTTATTCTAAGCACACTAATGGATAGTGTTAGAACATGAGTGTGTAACATTAAACTTTTATTACTGCCTCTCTCTTCTCTGTCAGATCTCGATAATGTAGAAGGCATAGCAGTGGACTGGATTGGAAATAATCTTTATTGGACAAATGATGGCCACAGGAAAACAATTGCTGTAGCCAGACTGGAAAAAGCTGCTCAGAGTCGGAAAACATTGTTAGAGGGGGACATGTCTCACCCTAGAGGAATCGTTGTTGATCCTGTCAATGGGTATGTAGTAGACTTTTGTATTTAATTCATGTCTTCATAGTATATTGAATTTTGCTTGGGATGGGTTTGTAAAACCATATGGCAATCTGAAATTTCTCCAGTAGTCTATATCTCTAATTCTGGTCAAGAATTCTTGCGTGCAGCCTTCAAAAAATGTGCATACTAAGATACAGTTGAACCTATGTCAAGTTAATTTGAATGTGATTCACCTTTTGCTTGAACAAATTGAGTGTGTCAGACCTCTATGTATTTTTAATATTAGGTGAACTTTATAATGCTCTTTTCTGTTTCTCTGTAAGTCTCAATTTGGAAGTTGATGAGAACCATATCCTTGTTCACATTAGTTTACAAAAATAGATGAGAGATATTTTTCATTACTAATATAATCAGTTGTTATAGAGCAGATAATAAAATGATTATATTAGAGTGGCACTGTTGTGGTATACCTAAAATTTCACTGATCAGTTTCCTTGTTATATTCCCACTGGAAAACAATTTAGGCAGGAAACTCTAGTGTCACTGGATTGATTTCTGTTTTTCTAATACTAGAATGTATTAGCACTGTCAGGTTTTCACTTTTGTGCTTGTCCTTTGAAGAATGGAAGTGACTGTGGACAGGGTATAGTAATTAAGGTCAGATAGTAAGAATGTAAAATCAGACCATAAAACATAACCATACCTGCAATTACTTTGTTAAATTTTCCAGCTGAGTAAATGCATGGCATAGGAAGCAGTTTATGAAGATGTATTGTCTGAAAAGGACTATTATATAAAACACTTCTCTAATAAAATAACTTGCCCTTCATGATTACACTTCTTATGGAAGCTTTTCCTGAGGGATAGCTTTTATTATGGCATTTTAATTACGTTTAGAAAATATTAGTCTTGAGATAACCAACACGGAAGCATTTTGAGATACAATTAAAGCACATTAATGTAAATGTCTGTTACTGTAAGCATGTTTTAGCTTATGACATGATAACTACAATAAGTACAGGCAGAAAGTTAATGGAGAAGAGCTCATTAATTGCTCTTCAGCAGCCATGTAAATATCCGCAAAACGTATTTTTGTGTTCTAATAAAATAAATCACATACTGACCTGTGCCTTTAATTGAGCAGTAGGGCATACACAGCTTTTATGATTCTGTGATTAAAATGAATATTGCTTGAGTTAAAAAGTACAGCAATATTTTTAATACTCATAGAGCAAAAATTGGTTGATGTCCTTAACGTATATTTGCAAAGACATTGAAATAACTGAAAACAAAACAAAGCAAAACAAAAGCAAAAGAAAAAAACAACCTTCTGTATGGTGGCTTGGAACAGAGAGTAAAGAAAAACAGTATATTTTCATAAAACTGTGGTATGTGTTGAGTATGTGGATATGATGATACAACTATTTTTTTTTTTCCCAAATTCTTATGTATAATGTTTGTGGATCAAATTAGACTTAGAAGTGGCTTGAATACAATCACTGATGGGTGGGTTTGAGGTTGTTTAAGTGATTGTCTTTTAATTGAAATGGATTTGGCAGGAAGACTGGTTTTTGCTCCTGTGTTTTCTTCCTTTGGAAGTATGGCTATTTTCAGAATTAAAATGACAGGACATGAAGTTCAGGTGTATTAGGATTGCACAAGTTTTTTTCAGGAAGTTTTATTTTCATGTTTTATAATTATGAACTCATGAAAGCAAAATATCTAAAAGTCATGATACCTTCAGTACTCAGAAGTAGGAACGCATTTGTTTAAGATCCATGTGACATTTTCCACTATTTATTGCTTATTAATTGCAATTCTAGATTTGACTTTAAAGTAAATGTCTCTTACAAAGTAGATATTTTTATCGTTGATATTACTATGCTTCATACTATATAGAGTGCTATTCAGTGGTTTCATAAATTACACATTGGCTCCTATGCATTTCTTACCATGAAACTATGCTATCTTTGGCTTTTGTGTAAGCATATGCTGTGTATTTAAATTGTTGAAATAGAAATGTGAGCTGCTAATTCATGATTATATATGATTCTTTTCTAATTGAATTAATGTGATTAAGTAACTAACTAAATAAATAAAAGCAAGATGTGTTCTGTAGTGTCCAGTAGAGTGTATCTTAAAGAAATAGTCTGGGCTTGTACTTTTAAATGACTTACTCTGACACTTGCTTGTTTCTCTAGAGTAAAGGTTTCTTTTTTTTGGTGTGGGAGGAGGGGAATGGAGCCAGTTATCTACACTGCTGTTACTTAAACCATAAAACTATGATTCAATTTCTTATCAGATATTTTTCAAATGCTTTTTCTAATCATCTATCTTAATGTTTTTGGAAGAGACAGACTGCTCATAATAGTTCTTGAGTGATTTGACTGCTTTCATGTGAAATGTGAAGTTCACAGGTCTTCAAAGTTGTGTAGCTATTAAACTAGAATGTGATTAATATATGTATTGTACCTTCTTGAAATTATTAGGCATAATTTAAAAAGGCAAATTAGGCTTTGACAAAAAATAGCTGTCAATGTTTGAACTTGGCAGCAAAGTCAATAAAATGCTGGTTTAAAAGTTCACAACGCCGGTGTGAACAGGGTTTTGAACAACTATTCCACCTCTCATGTCTATCCGTTTGGCATTCGTATAGTCCATACAATATGAGAAAAAACACATTGGTGTCATCAGCATTCAGTATGCATGGAAGGTCTCTATTGCTATGAACTCAGAAACAGCAATGGAAAGACATACAAATACATGGAGGAGACAGTATTGCTCTAAATTGTGGGTGTACAATTCCAAACTTCTGTTAAAAGTCTACAGTATTATTCACGTGATTGAATCTGAATGTTCATTCTTATAATTTAATAGCTGGATGTATTGGACAGACTGGGAAGAAGATGAAATAGATGACAGTGTGGGAAGAATTGAGAAGGCATGGATGGATGGCTACAGTCGGCAGATCTTTGTGACATCAAAAATGCTGTGGCCAAATGGTTTAACTCTGGACTATCATGCCAATGTGTTATACTGGTGTGATGCCTATTATGATCACATTGAAAGGATATTTTTGAATGGAACAGAAAGAAAGGTAAAAGAAAAATACTGCTGCTTTGCCACAGACATGCTCTTTCTCTGCATTTTATTGTGTTATGTTAAAAATGCTTTTCAAGCTTTTTAAAGTCTGCATAACCCAGTGTCATCTCTGTTGAAACAAGCGATGTTGGCAGTCTCCTGGAGGAGAATATAATACAGCTTGAAGTTTTCATTTTTGCTTTAGAAAGTGACACATAAATTGTGGTGGTTTTTTTTCTTATTATTATTAATCCATTTTTTTCATGTGACAGTGAATTGCATTTTGATTGATTCACCAAGCTACAAAGAACTTTTCAGTAAAACAGAAAAAAAAAGAAAAAGAGAGTCAAAAAACCCTCACTTTCTTTTGGCTCTTCCAGAGTCAGGCCTTCTTTTAACTGCACTGGGTAATCTGCTTTTGATGAATCATGAATCTCAGCAACCCACTGGAAAATTTGTGGTACTGTGCAGTGAGGAGAAACACTCAGCAAGTGCAGTCAACCATGGAGAGATTGTTTTAGTACTTAATAATAGCTGCAATATTCAGATTCAAATCTTTATAGAAGTTCTGTGTTATTTTGTAGAAACGTGCTTAGAAGAAACATATGGAAAACAGTTGAAATAGTTTGGAATTAATCATTTGTGAAGGGTTTGCATTTGTTTCATGAAATTAGTGCCCTGATGACTGAAATTTTTGCTGTAGTGTGAATAGGCTTTAAGTCCATTTACTTCTATGTGGACTTCTTAACAAATCTGTGACTTTTCATTTACATTGTACGCATGATTTCCTCTGTATGATGACCTTCATAGGACCAAACTGCAAATATCTAGAACTGAAAATAACAAGTGCAGATATGGTTCTCCCTGGAACTCATCTCTGTACGTTTTCATGCTTCTTCAAAAATCCTTTGTATTGAATGATCTGCTGTTAAGTCTGTACCAATGCAATAACACTGCAGTTTGTCACAATAGCTAGGTTGGAATTTAGATTTAGTACTTTTGCTCCAAATCCATCATGGTCCTGTAAAGGAGGCAGGAGGAGGGGAGAAGGACATTTTTTAATTAAAGATCCTTGTCTACTTGCAATGCTAGACATGTCGTGAAGTTCCTGGACAGAACAGTTCTAAAATAGTAAATACAGCTGCCATGGATTACATATGGATTACTAGTGAGAGATGATGGTTTTGCCTCCCACCATTACTGCTGAATAATAAGCTCCTGTTTTCATAAACTTCATAGGGGGAAAATGGTTTTACTATTTTGGGAACAAACTGTGGCATGTATTTAGTTTTTTCTCTAGTTTTTTTTTTTTTCTGTTACACTCTTTCTTTCTCTCCAGTTCTGTTCTTTTTGAAGTTACCACAACCCAAAATAAATGGGAAATTTTTCAGAAAGAAATCATTTGCAAAAAACACAAGCAACTCATATTGTTCTTGGCTCTTGGTAGAAGCAAAAGTATTGAACTAAAACCTAGCTGAGGTAAAAATCACTCCCAAATATGGGATTGAGATGTGTGTTTGCTGCAGAAGATGAGTTCAGCAACATTTTATAAGAAGCAAATATTTGACATATACTTGACATAAACTGAAAGTTATAAACTACCTTGCTTCCATGCCAGGGAAGGAGATAGATGTTTAAGAATCTTCTTAAAATGAATGTATACAAAGTTCTGAAGTTAAATTTTGATACTGTTGCAGAGATCAGATTTACAATACTTAATTTTAGTGCATTAAGTTTCTATGTTTGGGCACAGTGCTCATCTCAGTTTTCCTGTGTCCTCTTTTATGTTCTCTGTTGTGTGTTAATTTGTTTTAACCTGTCCAATTGTCACGTGACACCAATTAATTGCAGGTAATCTACAGTGGAAAAGATTTGAATCATCCTTTTGGATTATCACATCACGGAAATCATATTTACTGGACAGACTATATGAATGGATCTATTTTCCAGCTGGATCTCATCACAAGTAATGTGACACTGTTAAGAAGTGAGAGACCACCTTTGTTTGGGCTTCAGATTTATGACCCACGTAAACAGCAAGGTATTAATAAGATACGATTTCTTGAAGATCTATTATAAATGGACATTTTCCCTCCTAACCTTGCAATACTTTAGAAATACTAGTTGAACAACGATAGTAAAAGGAATATGCTGATTATCACATGTCAAAGATACTTCTTGATATGTCAGTCTCCTCCTTACTAAAAGTAGTGAGACAAAATAGTATTCGTAACTGCATTTGTTTGTATGTATTGCCATTTTCCTTGTGTCTGAAAGAGACTGAAAATATAAATTAGAATAGACAATATGTATGTGTTGGCTCATACACATACAATACATTTTTGCATTTCCCTTTTTCCTGGGGAAATATCATAGCTCCTTTTAGTCTTTTTTTCCTTTCTGTAACTTTCTTATCCACCTTGGTCTCCGTCAGCACCATATGACTTAGCCTGCTGAAAGTACATGGCAATGTTAGCAAGAATACAAATCAGTGGCCTCTTAGAGTAGTGGAAGAGTAGATTATTTGTATTACTTGTTTTGAAAGAGAAATATGATATAAGGCCATAGAGTAGCATGGGTAGCATTCACAATAGAGCATACACTTTAATTTACAGATCTATTTTTAGGAAGAAAACTTTGGAATCCATTTATTGTATTTAGCATTAAGATGAATGTTGAGTATTTGATTTCTGTAGTGAAAGTGTACTTCTGGTTATAGTCCATCACCTCTGATGGAAAGTAATCATTGGGAATTAGCTTAAACAAAACACTGTTCTAAAAGTTGACAATGTTAAATATTAATCCCTACATAGGGATTAATTAATTAATTAATGTCTCCTTACTGGGCTATCATTTTTACATATTCTAGTAGAACAGTACTTGCAGTTCCATAATTCCTATAGAAAACCAGAGACCCTTGAGAGTTTTGATTTCTGTAACATTTGATTCTGTGAAGGAAAAAAAAAAAAAAGAAACAAAATGGAAATGACACTATTTACCCCACTGCTACTTAGTACATAGACAACTTTAAAATGTACTTTGCTCAACTGTAATAGTCATGCTAAATGGCTAAACTAATGGCATGCTCATGCTAAAACTGTTTTATTAGGTGTCTCACAGCTACCCTGTTCCCAGCCTTAAAGCTCAGTTGTGTTTTCACAGTATCATCACTAGTATGCAGCAGTTCTTGGTAGGTGATTAGAACAACTGGCAGCTGTCAATATCTTCATGTGAACAGCATATGGCGTTTGGGGAGAAACAACAGTGGAAAAAAAAGTGGAGGAATAGCAGATGTGTTCAGAAAATGGAGAATAATATTTGCCTAAAACTCTGCTTTCCATAGATGTTGTTATACTTCTAATTCCTGTTTTCTTTCTCTTTTTTTAAGTCTACATTTGTAGTTACGTTGTTTTAATGTGTGCAGCTGCCAATACACTCCAGACCATTTCTAAATATACTACAGAATTTCTTTAAACTACTACATGCATTGTAATCTGTCAGCACGTGTACCTGTGACATATTGAATAGTTTTTAGTGCTTGTTCATCTTCTTATAAAAGTGTGATAGAATTCTGTGAACTGATTATATCATTGTTTTTACTCTTTCAGGTTATTGCAACCTGATTTAACATTATAACTATTAGTAACCAAACTAGGAAAATAATGAGTCCCTAATAAAGAAAATAAATGTAAAAAGGTATTCATGTGCTAACATTTCCTTATTCTAGCATGGCTGTTGATTTTTAAGTGACTTTTTTTGCTTTTACAGGTGATAATGCATGTCGTGTTAACAACGGAGGTTGCAGTACTCTCTGTTTAGCCATTCCTGGAGGCAGAGTTTGTGCCTGTGCTGATAATCAGTTTTTGGAGGAAAACAGTACAATCTGCATGAGTAAGCTGTTTAAAGAATATATGGGTTGATACCACCACTAAGGGATAAAAACAATTCTCAGAATAAATAGAAAAAAGCTCTTCTAAAGAGTTTTATGATTTTATAGGACAGAGATATTCCTTCAATAAAGATTCTAATTGCAGTAAGTCTCATAAATACCGTAAGGGCTTACTTTATTATAAATACAGACAATTAGGCACACAGTATTTAGGGATGAAATGCAGTGGAAATATTTTACAGTGCCTGATGTGACAGTAGACTTTCCATTGCCTCTTTCACAGAACACCAAAATATCAGAATTTCCTCGTGAAATATATATATATATATACTAGCTTATATATCAGATTATTATACGAACAAAGTATCTCAAATTGATATCTGGCATGGAAAATGTTCATGCTGAATCTATTCATAAAATACTGCAAATAGGTATTTATATATGTAATACACCCTTCATAAATTATGCAAATTCAGCTGTCTCACTTGTATCTCTTCCTTGGATATCTTCATTGAAATGCCAATAACATTTGCAGGGTTCATAATAAATGTGGGAATAGAAATATTATATGATGTATAATATAATATATAATACTTGATATATAATATGATATATGTAGATGTATTTTAAAAAATGTTTGCACTCAGTATTTTCAACATTGAAAATTCTTACTGTTTTTCTGGGTCTCATTGGTCTATTTCTTCAACTGTAACATGTAAAACTTTACATAGATCTTCTGATTTAAGCCTAGAAGAGATGAGTAATCATAAGGATTATTATTACATGACAAACATGACTGTGTTTGCAATTACCTTGAAGTTGACCCAAGTGCATTGTATCATTAGGAAAAGAGGTTAAACACACTCAGATCTGAATCAAGCTGGTTTCCTGTTTTTGTTTGTTTGTTTTTTTCTTCCTATAAAATTTCAGTGCTCAGCTCTTTTGAAAGACTTTGGTGTTCCTGATTGGGTCATAATGTGTATTTTACATATAACAAATTCTTAACCTTGTGTTGAGAAATGTATCCATCTGGATTTATCAATGAGCTTGAGGCTTCCTATTTAATTCTACCATAGTAGAATATTATCATTTCGTATTTGCAAAGTTTATACAGTGCACAATGCAGGTGTTTGAGTTGTTGCCTAGATACAAGGATCAGCTTTTCAGTAATCATTCTCAAGTCCTTAAATGTGCACCAGAAATTTAATAGCCTGTAAAAATTTTTTCTTTTCACTATCAGTGAAGTGTTGCAGTATTTTAAACTGTACTTTTACACTATCATCTTAAGCAAAAGTTTAAAATTAAAAGAAAAAAAAAGGTTATATGTTATATGTTCTCCCATTTATTAAAAATACATGATCTCAACTCAAATCTGCATGCTTCTGCTTGCTTTACATGGAATTGCCTCAAATATACAAAGTTTACTAAACACTCTTGATAAGTGGTGTAGCAGAAATGCTAAGTCACAACTTGAGCCAGTGATTGAGCACCTGATGGGAAGGCAAGACCAGCCCAGGGGAGCTCAGGAGCACGAGATGCACCTGAGTGACAAGAAGGGGTGGAACTAGGATCCACCCCTTCACAGACTTTAAGTGTTGGCAGTGGAGGCACGGGTATCTTGCTGGGAATTTCTTCTTACCTGAGGCCTTCCAAAAGTAAGCAGCTTTTTTCCTTTATTTTTGTACCTGTGGCTGTTGTATTGGAGTAAATCCTCACTTGCTGTAGCCAGGGACCATGCTGAGCTGCTGTCATCACTGTGAATTCCGTTGCATTACAAGTGGTAGCAAAATAATTTATATATCTATACATTTAGAGGTAGCATTCTGTATGTATCAAGATAACAAGTCATACGTGCATCTTGGATATTTTTTGTAGTTAAACATGGAGAAATGACACCACAGTTGTGCAAAGCTGAACAGTTTCAGTGCAACAATAAGCGCTGTATCCACGATCGCTGGCGCTGTGATGGAGATGACGACTGCTTGGATGGCAGTGATGAGCACGCTGACGTTTGCTGTAAGTATTTCTTCACCTTTTTAACCTTTTTAACTTTGTTTCATGGAAGCAAAATAATATACGTGTTAAATTCAAGTGTGAGGAGAGCCAAACACAAACTGTAATCATGGAGTCGTTCAGATAATTTACTTTTTCTGCATATAGTAATAGTAGTATTTATAAATAACACTCACATATTGGTTTCATAGCACTGTAAAAGAGCAATGTCAGTCTTCTGATTTTTGACTCAACAGTAGATCGACCATCTGTGGATGTATTTGAAACTCAGGTTGCCATTGTCCTAGAAAACCTCCTCTAGTGTTCCCTGCTTGTGCAGGGGTTCTTGCTATGTGACATCCAGATGTCCCTTCCCACCTTAAGTGATTCTGTTTCTGGATTTTTTTTTCTTCTGTTAAAAAAAACAACAAAAAACTAACAAACAACACAATACTTTCAGTTATAGCAAGATATACTGTTTTCTTTAAAAACAAAATTGTAGTGCAGTTGTATTTTTGTTTGTTGTTTGTTTCTTTGTTTTACTATAGAGAAGTGACAATATTGAAATGAAAAATGCTAGTAAGAGTACCTGTATCTGTGTCATTCCTGGAAGCTGCCTAACCTACTATGAAATGGGAGCTGCAGTAGTGAAAGTGTCTCTTTCCGCTGCAGCAATCTGAGAAAGGAAAGATGGTTTCTCTAAACCAAATCTCCCTTACAAAAATGAAAATGCATTATTCCTTTTTCCATCACTTGTAGACATGAAGATCTGATTTACTCTTCTACTCTGAGGCATTGTTCTATCTGTCTGAGAACTTCTGTCATGGTCTCTCATTCTTGTGTCTTTGAGACAAAACAACTTGAATCTTTTTGTTAATATTTTTTGTTTTTGTTTTTTTTTGTTTTTTTGCTTTTTTTTTGCTTTTTTTGTTTGTTTGTTTGTTTTTTGCAAAACTGATAAACCTAAGCATACATCCTTGGGTTAACCTTACTTGTTTTGTAGTAGCTTGACATTGTTGACACACACAGAGCTAGTGACCTTCTGTTGAGTATAGTCGTTTTCTTCATGACAGTTACATTTAGCCAGTTTTAATTTTTTCTATGTTTATATTTTGATACCTGTGTGAAATAGACATTACTGATTTTAAACTGAATTCTTTTTAAGCCATTTTTTTCTGTTGATCTGAGTTGTACTCCTGACAAATGTTCCAATAGAAGTGATTGAACTCCCTCTTCAAGTATAACAACTAATAATGACAGTGAGAAGAAAAATCTTTTGACAGTGTCAACTTGATTCTCATTTAAATTAGTGTGATTTAGGCTAATTCATTGATCAAACCTTGTGATACCCAGAGGATTTTTTACAGATATAAGTGAAATCGTATGACCCAAATCTGTATATGATGGATAGTTTATGTCCAGCACGTTAACAGTAATCTCTTTTCAGCAGTTTCTATAGAAACTTCAGTAGTTCTTCTGGAATTAGTCTAAAAGCTTTGCAGTTATGACCAGAATGCACACACGTGTTAAACATATAAAGACCAAACTTTTATACCATTTAAAATACTATCTATGTCTCTATTAATAAAGTAAAATTGAAAATAAGTCTTCACACTTAATTTTATCAGGTTGTTTATAACAGACTTTTCCCCTACAATTGCAAGCAAGTTTGCTTTGTAAGCATTATGAGATTTGGAATACCTTTCTACCCAAATTATTAATTACTATCTTTACTTCCAATACTCTTGAACCCTCCACCCAAAACATACATGAAGGGTTCATGTACCATGGGTATCACACTCACTCTGTGTTGTTTTCAGTGGGCTGAAAAGTAGAAAGGTCAAAGATAAAAGCTTCTGAAATGTCAGGGATAAGCCTGTAAGGTGTCCTTTAATTTTAAATACCATTTGTTTCCAGATACATGTTAAACTTGAAAAAAAGAGACCAGGTAACTGAGTAGGTGGATAGGAGCTTGGGATTTTTGTTTTTAACTGAGTGCTTGAAACTACGTACTTTACTGCTCTTGTGTAGGTGAGTAACATCTGCTAATAAGAGACCCTGTTATTAGGAAAAAAGCAGAACATACATACTTGTTTCAGCTAGGAGAGCAGGTCAGTAGTATTTATGTAATTTGTATGCTTTCAAAGTTTTCATGTTTCCTATGGTATTTGGTAGCTACTGGGAAGAAGAAATATTCTACAACAATACATAGGATGCCCAGAAATGAGCAGGATTAAGTCATTTTTGGTTGATTCAAATTTACTAGAATTTAAGATAGCTTAAGTCATTGGATGTACAATTAAATTTTTGAGATAGATGGAGTCATATTTTTTCTCTTCGCTAGTGTTACACAACAAATGTTTGGTGACATCTATCTGCAGATAAACTTCTCTCATGAGAGAGCAGTGGTTAGTTATGTTTGTAATTCAAGGAAGATTTGTTATTTTAAATGTATTGTGGAATTGCCTATTTCTTTGAGTTTATTCATGTTGTCAATGAGTTAGTTATAGAAAAATGACAACTTATGTATAAAAATGTACATATTTATTTGAGGAATTTTTATTACTAATGTTATTCATGCCTAACATTACTATGAGCTTGATAGCAAAAAGCATTGAGTTTGATGGATCCCACTGATTACCATTTTTTGTTACGTTTTGCAACGTGAATCCTTAGGTCAATTTTTTTTGTACTAATTTTAGAAAATTATTCTAATCCTCTAAAATTCACAGCCCTAATTCACCCCAGATAAAAGCATGAAGAAAATATAGTAGTTCCTGTTTTATTCAAGATGAACTTAAGCAAATATCTTTTGGTTTTGCATAATGCGAATTACACGACGTGACATTGTTTGAACAGTTTGATGGATGTGTGTATTCAAACTGTCAGAGTCATTTCTGTGGCACGCTCCCAGGCATGTTCTGTCCCATACGTGGTATGGGTTTACTAGATTAACTACATTTGGGAAATAAACGTTGTTTGTTAGTTTTTTGTTTGTTTTTTAGTGGATCTTTTGTGTTTTAAGCCTGTTGAATTTCTGAGGTAGTGAAATTCTGTGATAAACTTTCAACTCGGTAATATTAGCTCAGGGGTTTACTCTATAGTATATTAGAGATGCACAGGCTAAACCTTGCATTTGAACTACTTTGGAACCAGAATTTTTTCTGTTCGCTTTTGGTATCTTTTTATTTTTACTATTAAAATGGTGCAATCTTTTATCATTTAGTAGTTAATAATAAGAGTTCCATATGAATTTATAATGTATTCTTTAGTTACTATGTACTCTTTAATTATCGGAGTACTGTTTAAGTACTTTAATATTTTTATAGACTCTATTGCTGAGCAGTTTTTGTGTCATGATGTTGGGATATCCAGAATAGCCCTACTAACTGCATCACTAGGGAATATGAATTATATATTACTTTCAACTGATTTTCTCTGATGTTTCCTAAGGAAAAAAACTCTTCTGTCTTTTCCCTCCCCAGTCAATCATAGTTGTCCTGAGAATCAGTTTAAGTGTCAGAATAATCGCTGCATTCCCAAGAGGTGGCTTTGTGATGGAGCTAACGACTGTGGTAATAATGAAGATGAGTCAAATAAAACCTGTGCAGGTAAAGACTTTACTTAATTCCAGCTCCATAAGCAATTCTGTGCTGTAGTGAACTGAACCAGTCAGCTATTAGTAATCTGATTATTGTCATTTTAAATTAATTCAGGTGTTGATGCCACAAAGATGGAATACAAATTATATTTTACTTCATCTTTGTGCTTGATTGTGCTTTCCAAAGTAATTCAGAGCTTAATCTGTCCATATGGGCTGACCGTCAAAGTACTACTTAGGTACGAACTTGTTCCTGCTAAATCTTTTTTGTCAGTTAGAAGTGTTTGTTAACATGCTGTGATGAGTGAATTTTATTTTATGCTGACAAAAGCATAATTCCTTACTCGGTTTCCCCACAGTGCCTTGAAAATTGTTTTCATTTGTAATTTATTTTCTGTGTAATGGATTTTTAAGGAAATGTCAAGATGAAGTTTGTTCACTGATTCTACAGCAATAAATCATGGAGTTCCATATCCATGATGTTTACTTCTCGTCAGGAGAGTATGCTAAACAACCATTGAATATTTGCTGTACAAAATATCAGGCATCATAAACTGATGGATCTTTAACTGAAATGTAGTGATGGACAGCATTGCCATAAATTCCCAGTATACATTTTATTTGATTTAATTTTTCTTATATTGACTGGTCTGTTCACTGATTGTTATTTGTCCAGTTTGGCTAAAAATTTTCAAGCACCAATACAGGTCTATAGATTCCATGTCAGCATTACAGTTATTGCAGATTGTAATATGTATTGATGTCTTTTCATATTCGAGTTTGTAATCGTAGTCTGTTACTATTTCTGTCGTTGTGGTTATGAGTTCCCATTTTGAATAAATACAGTTGTAGGGTCTGCTTTATATGTTAGAGCTTACTGATGTTCTATTTATCAGATTTCAGAATCATGTATGCAATTACATAATATAATTTCTTTTGGTTAGCTTTGTTTTGTCAGAGAAAAAGCATGTATCATGTACTTCAATGGATCATTATTGTTGTGTATTTGCAAATGGAATGATATCAGGAACATTGTGGGCAGGCTCACTGCAGGCATTGTTGTTTTTTTTTTGTGTGTGTGTAAATATGACTCTCATTATATTGTTGTTTATAGTAGGTAATATGGATCTTTTTGTTAAATAAGATTCCAATTGCAAGTTAGATGTTCTTATACCCTATTTTTTTTGTTTTGTTTTTGTTTTTTTTTCCGTTTTAACTCTAGCATAAATGTAATTTTATCAAGCATTACTATTCTTCTGCTGACTAGTTTTGTGTATTCACACTAACAAGCATATGATTCAAAGATAGATCAGACTGGATCCTGCATATTTGAATTTCCTCTGAAATCAGTGAGGTGAATGATGGTTAGTTAAAATGAAATGAGCAGCCAGGCCAGGAGATACCATCTTGATTTGCAGCTTCTACATACAGACTTAAACCAAAAGATCTAACAGATTTAGTCCATTTCCCTTGCATTTTTGGAGTGTTTTGTCTTGACAGCAAGAACATGTCAGATCGGCCAGTTTTCTTGTGGGAATGGACGCTGTATTCCAACATCATGGCTGTGTGACAGGGAGGATGACTGTGGAGATGAAACTGATGAAATGACATCCTGTGGTAAGTGAATATTTCCTTCCATTGGAAAACAAGAAAAAAAGCGTATAGTAAATGTATGAATGAAAGTGACTTATGGCATGTGTTCCATAAAGGTAAATCTTAAGGACTCCATCTGTGAGAAAATCTATGGAATAGGACTCAGTTAATGAATTCTGTTGATCTGTAATCCTTTAAGTTTATTTAATTTTGAATTCTTCATGACCAGCAACCAGCTAATACGCATTAGTTGAGTTTGATGTTACTTTTTAAGGCCATACCTCTTCTTTTCATAGCTGCATTCAAGATTTTTCAAGATGTATATGTATTTGTTATGTTTCCTGGAGTATTAACCTTCTTTCCCTTGTTTTGCATCACATTTTCCTTCTCACTGAACTCACTGTATCTTACAGTCTCTGAAATTTCTCCATTCTGTGTAATGGTGTGACATGATATTTGATATTAATTTCTTAGTTTCTGTGACTAATCATACCTTGTGTTCTTGGGCAGCTTGTCAATTTGCTTGTCTTAATAATGTCTTCATCATTTCTCTCCACATATTTTATGTGGTATACACTGTCAGAGTATCTGAAATATTTCTCCAAATCATTTAATTAGCATTTATTTCACTTGCTGTTTTCCAGTTTTGTCAAACTTTATATATATTCCATACTTGAGGTTTTTGTTTATTTATTCTTGACTACCGTGGCTGTGAAAATATGTTAAACATTTGGTTTTTCATCTTTTCTTGTGATTTGGTGACTAGCAAAAGGCATTTAACTGTCAAAAGTATTTAGCTACTCAAAATTTTTCCATGAAATGGTTTAAAATGATTTTTTTGTTCAGTAGTTATAAGAAAATATAGTATGCTATAAGAAAATTAAATTTTTTGTTTGCTTTTTGTTACCATTATGAATCATATTTAAGTGCAACAGTTCTTAGCTGTGAATAACCCCTGGATGATATTGGTTCAAGAACTTATGTATACTGAACGTCAGTCTATACCTGCAGTGAACAGTACTGGAAAAAAATGATGCCAGTATCTAAGCACTCTTTTTCTTAAAATACAACCACGTTTAGTAAGAATCATGACATTTCTGAAGACGGCTTGAGAACAGAATGTGCCTATTTTTCTTTTGCTTTCATAAAGGAAACAAAGCTTAAGATCATGTTTTGTGTCCATCTGTCTATCTCCCATATCATTTGCACTCAATCACTGAAGGGTGAAAATAGTATCGAAGAAATGGAGCTTTCCCAAGACAGGTGGATAGCAGAGAGAAAGAAGATTGGTGCCTACTGTGAGGAGAAATTTCACTGAGCTCAAGAGGCACCTTTGTTGTTTTCCTTGTCTGCTGGATAGTCCACACAGGGATAGCTGTGAAACAGCTGTAGGAGCTGCATTTATTTGACAAAGGAAAAGGGAAAGGAGTGCTGGGGTGGCTGTAGGGACACTGAGGGACTGAAAGAGAGAAAAAATTAATAGAGAGTTCTTAATATTATTTTTTTTGCCACTCCTTTCTTGTGCTGATGCAATAAAACTAACTGTTTCAATCTTATGATGCTCTTGGTGATCTGAGCTTTACTATTTAATGCAGCTGGTTTGTTGTTTCATGTATGACTTTTTTTTAAAGGTAAAATCCTTCCTAAGCAGCCATAATAATAATAGTTTTTTAGCTTATTCTCTTGATGGTCTGTATACAAATTTTAGGCTGCTCCTTGCTCAGTTCGTATTGTTAGACTTCCAGATTATTTCCTATGAATTTTTAAGTTTTGTGAAGTGGATTTTGTATTTTCCAAATGATATAGTGTAAACACAGTTTGACGTGGTAGTGGTATTAATAGTTTGTTCATTGGTTTCAAAAGAAAAAACTGGTAAAAAAAAATCAAGTTGTTTTATTCAAGAGTATATTAGGCAGTTTTGAAAACAGAGTGGTAACAGAATAATAGATGAGTCTCTAAAAGTGATAACATCTCAGTTTTCTACTTT
The DNA here is from genome assembly GCA_013399175.1 of Odontophorus gujanensis. Taxonomy (NCBI): domain Eukaryota; kingdom Metazoa; phylum Chordata; class Aves; order Galliformes; family Odontophoridae; genus Odontophorus; species Odontophorus gujanensis. Next base: position 143,938 of record VXAB01005743.1, on the reverse strand, counting down.
TTTATTTTAACAGGAATACACACAGGAAGTGATTGTAAATACTGACATTTTAAATTTGTATCTTACCGTGTCATTGTGCAGTAACTTTTATCTCTTGAATGTTCTTTCACTTTGTACTTAACCTTCTCATTTTATAGTCTTCCATTTCCTGTCTTTTACTGGCAGCCATTGCATTTGGAGAACTTTTTTTTTTTTAACCTAAATGAAAATGCTGAAAGCACGGCTTGTGTCAGTTTTCAATTTATTGGTAAAGGCAGGCCTTGTATGATGGGACTATAGCACCATGTCATATAACACAGAAGAATGCATTTCATTGATCCCTATTGAGAAAGGATAGGTATTGACCTTAATTTACTGTTAAAAGCCTTTTTATCATTTCTTTTCATTCTCTTACTTTTTCTTTCCAGAGTGTCTCAGACAAAGGTTGGTACCATGTATTTGGCTTGTTTAAATCATGCACTCAGGACAGCGAAAGAATATTACTAAAGACTGTATGCATTAAATAGTTTTTGGTTTTGAATGCTTTTTACAGAATTCCCGACGTGTGAACCACTAACTCAGTTTATCTGCAAAAATGGAAGATGCATTAGCAGCAAATGGCTCTGTGATTCAGGCAAGTATCAAGTGTTCAATATCTGAAAAAAAAATAGCAGATATTGCTTTGTTATTGTTTCTTTTGTGACCAGTACTACCAGTTTGGCTTGTAACTGGTCAGAGAACAGTAGTTCTAAGTTACCTAATAGAGAAAGCTGCAAAACTGAGTGTTTATGTCAGAATTGGTGCCGTGGATATGGTGATAGTTGCAAGTACTGCATTCTGTAGAGTGAAGTGTAATGTAATCTTACAATTGTTTTTTTTAGAAAACAAAAACCAAAAACATGGCATATATATTTTCTGCTTCAAGAAAACAAGTAAGTTCTAGTGACAAAACACCTACCTTGTTAGTGAGCAAGTTCACAATTCAAGAATGGCAATTGTCAGAAGGCAAACCTAGGAAGACTTTATGATGTTTTTGCTTCTTTTGTCCTAAAGGCAGTGTGTTTACCAGTTATACACATGTATGACATCTCTCACACATCACAATCTTTGAAAAAAATATTCAATTCTTAACAAAGTTTATCTGGTTCTTCATCCACCACAGAATTTGACATTGCTGTAATTTTATGAGGCTGAACGAAATTCACATCTGTATATGGATAGATTCTCTAAATTATTGCAGTGTGCTAAAATTATGTGTAAGGAAACCCTATACTGTTTATATAGCATCTTTTCCTTCCCTTGGAGATCACAGACAGAGTGGCAGAATTGCAATAAGATTGTTGTAATTGCTACAATAAAGTAAGGTATCACTAAGCATAAAATAAAACAGCTTAATTTGGGTGCATCTGTATTTAAACAGGAAAAGAAATGAAGAAAATCTACAGTTTTCTAATGCTGACTGGTATATGTGACTGAATAAGTGTAAGGATCTTAGACTATCTAAAATGAAAGAGCAGTGAATGCTGTTGGTAGAGTTAAGAAACCATATGTTCCTTTATGTGTAGACTTTACAGAAAAATCTAACAGCTCAGAGGACTAGGCAATCACCACCCACATTGTTTAACAAGAAAAAGTGGCAGATTCTGCACCTGGGAGGGGTCAATCCTGTCTGTATGTACAGAGAGGCTGGAGAGCAGCCATACAGAAAGAAATCTGAGGGTTTTGGCTGACAGCAAGTTGCATCTGAGCCAGTGGTGTGCTCTGGAGTCAAAAGGATTGACTGGACCCAGGGGATCTTCAGGTCCAGTACTGCCATCAGCCAAGGGAAGATATTGCTCTGCTCTGCGTTGTGTGGCCCCTCCTCCAGCTCTGCACGCAGTTTGGGTGCCGTGTTACAAGAAGGACATAACACTATTAGACAGCCCCCAAAGGAGGGCTGTGAAGATGGAGAAAGCCCCAGAGGGCAAGGTGCATGTGGAACAGCTGAGACCTTTTGGCTTATTTGATCCAGAACCTGANATATTTCAGATGGCACTGAAGACTTAGTATCTAACTTGCAATAATAATACTATAAATTACGCTGTTAAGTTTTGCAGGACTACTGAGAGTCGTACAGAATTTGAACATATTAATTAAGCTTAATTTTAGGAGAACCAACTTCCAGCTCTTCAGGGAGTTAGTTAACAAAAACCCTTGGGAATCCATTCTGGGAGCAAGAATAAAATCCACAGTTAGTGCAAGAAGAGAGGTAACCTGGGAAGAGTATAGGGATGCCACTAGGCTGTGGAAGCATGGGGTAAGAAAGGCCAAGGCCCAAGTTATTTTTGATATAAGTCTCTTAGTAATTCAAGGTATACAAAAACTTTTTTTTTTTTATTGTGGTACTGAAGCATAAAAATGTTTTAACCAAGTATAGTATAGTACCTACCAAAATAATTTATCTGGAGGTATTAATTTGCCTCCTAATTCACTCCTGCATCAGAGCATAAAGACCTCCTCTATCCTTTTATACAGTATCATGTTCTGTTGGGATTTGAGTCACTGTGTCAGAAATAGGTGTTTTACAAAGTCATAGTCAGTCCTAAAGTGTCCTGCTCTACCAGGTTTCTGTACATTTGTCCAGGAACTTAGTTTTGCTTTATAACTCTGGGGGTAGGGGGGGTGGGGGCAGAAACACAACAGCAAAGTGACATTTAATAAAATAAAACAGAAAGTTACAGTTAACGATACCAAAACTTATTAGAATAAAGTTTTGGGGGGACAAACAGGATTGTCTAACTTTGTCTTCACTAAGAANATGTGTAGACTTTACAGAAAAATCTAACAGCTCAGAGGACTAGGCAATCACCACCCACATTGTTTAACAAGAAAAAGTGGCAGATTCTGCACCTGGGAGGGGTCAATCCTGTCTGTATGTACAGAGAGGCTGGAGAGCAGCCATACAGAAAGAAATCTGAGGGTTTTGGCTGACAGCAAGTTGCATCTGAGCCAGTGGTGTGCTCTGGAGTCAAAAGGATTGACTGGACCCAGGGGATCTTCAGGTCCAGTACTGCCATCAGCCAAGGGAAGATATTGCTCTGCTCTGCGTTGTGTGGCCCCTCCTCCAGCTCTGCACGCAGTTTGGGTGCCGTGTTACAAGAAGGACATAACACTATTAGACAGCCCCCAAAGGAGGGCTGTGAAGATGGAGAAAGCCCCAGAGGGCAAGGTGCATGTGGAACAGCTGAGACCTTTTGGCTTATTTGATCCAGAACCTGAAGTGGGACTCAGTGATCCTTGTGGGTCTCTTCCAACTCAGGATATGTGATGACTGTGTGTATTAGAAATAATTTTACCATATACCTGTGGGAAGCTAACAAAAATACTGTTTCTACTGTGTTATCTTCCTTTCTGGAAATTGCTTGTTTCTCTTGACGTCTTTAATTCAGATTCTGTATCTTTTAAAAATCAACATTTGCAGATGATGACTGTGGTGATGGAAGTGATGAACTAGGCTGCATCCACTCATGTTCTGCTGATCAGTTCAGGTGTTACAATGGGAGATGTATCCCAAGCCATTGGGCATGTGATGGTGACAATGACTGTGGAGATTTCAGTGATGAAACCAGAACAAATTGCACCAAGGAAGGTTAGCAATCTTATTCTTCCTGTGTCTTTATCACTTATAAATATAGAAAATATTTTATTATGAACATAGAGGATCTTTCTTTAAAATGGTGAATGCTTTTAAGCATTGCTTGGTATGGAAAATATGTATAACTTATAAATCCAACAAGAGGAAATTGTTCAATCGGTACAAAGAAAGGGAACTTAAGTTTCAGAAACTTCAGAGTATACATGCAAAGGATGTTCTATATATAGTAATAAAATANTCTTCAGGGAGTTAGTTAACAAAAACCCTTGGGAATCCATTCTGGGAGCAAGAATAAAATCCACAGTTAGTGCAAGAAGAGAGGTAACCTGGGAAGAGTATAGGGATGCCACTAGGCTGTGGAAGCATGGGGTAAGAAAGGCCAAGGCCCAAGTTATTTTTGATATAAGTCTCTTAGTAATTCAAGGTATACAAAAACTTTTTTTTTTTTATTGTGGTACTGAAGCATAAAAATGTTTTAACCAAGTATAGTATAGTACCTACCAAAATAATTTATCTGGAGGTATTAATTTGCCTCCTAATTCACTCCTGCATCGGAGCATAAAGACCTCCTCTATCCTTTTATACAGTATCATGTTCTGTTGGGATTTGAGTCACTGTGTCAGAAATAGGTGTTTTACAAAGTCATAGTCAGTCCTAAAGTGTCCTGCTCTACCAGGTTTCTGTACATTTGTCCAGGAACTTAGTTTTGCTTTATAACTCTGGGGGTAGGGGGGGTGGGGGCAGAAACACAACAGCAAAGTGACATTTAATAAAATAAAACAGAAAGTTACAGTTAATGATACCAAAACTTATTAGAATAAAGTTTTGGGGGGACAAACAGGATTGTCTAACTTTGTCTTCACTAAGAAAGAATTAAATTATTTAAAGTAGTGCATTATGAGCACTAAAAACAGTGGTAATAGCTGGTATGGGAAAGAGAACTGAAAAGGCCATTACATTGGAAATACTTCGAGACTTTCTGAAGATTTTCTTCTGGGGGAAGAGTGAAATTAGACTTATTCCTATGGACTATGGTTTTCACTTCAGTTGTAAAAGGGGATTCTAATTCATTGTAAACTTTGCTTGGAAAAAACTCACAGCATATTCTTAGGTGTAGTTCTTCTTTTTCTAAGAAACTCCCTCTCCTGGGCGATGCAATGGGAAGGAATTTCAGTGCAGTCCTGATGGGAACTGTGTTCCTGAGCTGTGGCGTTGTGATGGAGAAAAGGACTGTGAAGATGGTAGTGATGAAAAAGGCTGTAATGGAACGATACGGCTGTGTGATGAAAAAACCAAGTTCTCCTGTGTGAGTACAGGTATGTCTTTGTTAGATAATGCTCTCATTTATTCACACTGAGTCTGTCTGTATGATTTACTCATAGATGTGCTATGGAAATACTCCCTTTAGTGTTTAACCCTACTTGAGGAGATGTTATTTACACCAGGAGTAAAATATTAATATGCTACTCTAACCCGTTTTCTGATTTATATTATAAAATGGATGGCTTTTCAGTTTATGTAAGGCTCAAACTGTTCTGTGTGACAGTACATCAAAACAAATACTGAAATGTAGCATTTAATAGTACTTCAAAGTCCAGGTATTTTCTTTCATTTTCTGTCTTTGGCACTGCAAGTAATTTGAAACAGTATAGAGTAATTAGTTAGACTTCAAAGAATTAGAACTGCAGCATTGGAAATTTGAACTACAATGCTGGGAGAAAAATGTATTCTCAGAGAAGGCTTAAAATGTAATCTTGTTACAGTACTTCATTAAAAAATTGGGAAAAAAAATGTGACTTAACTAACCTTTGTATAAGTATTTTTCAAAGTCGTGCTTAGATGCAACATGAACTGAATGAAGATTATAATTCTATATATTTTAAATTTCATTTCAAAGTTTAATGAAATATTGAGGGTAAAACACCTTTTAAAAACAAAATTTAAAGTAAGATATATGTAATAGGTAGTAATTTTACCTGATATTACTAGTGAAAAGGAGAACATATTCTAATATCTGTGTTATAGCTAAGCTTGATAAGTGCTGAAACCTAGTTACATAAACTGTGTCTAAAAGTATCTGGGAACGTGTATGAATGGAATTCATTATTAATATGTGAACTACTTTAGGATGTCTTGGCTGCTTGCTGCTACCTGGATTTTGAAGTTACAGAAATCATAATGTCCAAATAAATGTAAGAATATTTCTTTCTAGAAAATTTTAAAAATATGTTCTTACAGTCTCCATAACTGTATACAGAACAAGTAGTTTTTAAATGAAATAACTTCAATAAGTAAAAAGAGATTTCTCTTTCTTAATAGAATAAGGGTTTTTTTTTTTTCCTTAAAACAGACTGATGGAAAACTGTGACAGGAAATGCACTTTTCTGATCTGTACTGTCATTTTCCTGGCATCCAGGTGGTGAAGAGTTCTCAAACTGTGTTTCCTTGTTCTACATTTGACCATATTTATAGTCATGTGCAAGTAGTACAGTGTCCCAGTCACTTTCCAATATGGAGGTTGAAATGTGAATTTTCTGGCTACCACATACAAAAGCAGCAACAAATTTACTTTCATGTAGCATTGGATGAATTCAGGGACATGTGGCTTTCATTTAGAGGAAAACAACTGTGCTTGTTGGTTGTCTGCAACTATCATGTTTGCAATAAGTTATGACCGTTCCATAGATAATTTTTCATTTGTCCTAAAAGGAGCAAAACTGAAGTTATGGAAGAAACCTGTTGGTAATGCACTGGAATAGGAAACTGCAAAATTAGATTTTTTATTTAGCTACTTTTCAACTTGGTTCCAAATGGTGGGACTTATGAAAGGTAATGGTGTTATGAGAAACAGTTTCTATCATGATCCTGTCACATTTCAGAATGTCATTTACTCTGTGGATTAATTTAAAGAAATAATAGTAAACAGCTTCTTGTGTTTCTGGGAGTAGTTCAGATCAAATCGACTAATTTCCTCTTACAATTTCCTCTTAAACATGGCTAACTGGTGGTGTACAATTTCCTAATGCAAGTGATTTTTCTACCTAGGCTGCCATTATCCTCTAAGATCTGTGATACTCAGTCCCTTTTTGGCCATGCTGTTAAGAAATCCTGTAGGGGGTGTTCTATTTAGTCTTTCATTAATTTGTCTCTCACAGTTGAAACAACTTTTCCTAATATGTCAACTGAATCTTTGTTGCAAGCATAGTTGATTGTCTTCATCTTCTTGCTATAAAAAACTTAAATATTGAAAGACACCTGTCACATGTCTCTTTAACCTCCTTTTTTTGACAAATGAACAAAAACATTTAATATTTATTAAGGCATTTTTGTTGGCTGCACTGTAACCATACAACCAGTGCAGTTCTTAAACTGCTACCCATTGTCAGCCAAAACTGTGGATCTGTTAACCTGCATTAACAGATTTCAGGTTGACATTGCTCTTCATGCAGTTGTTTGTAATGATGTGATAAAATAACTACTGTTCCAAACTGTAACATTAAAAATAGAAAACATAGTAGATACTTGATTGAGATAAATGATATTATGCTGCTTCTAACCCATTTCTGCTTTTAAATTAGGTTAAGCTACTTTTGAGTCAGCTTAGGCTAAACTAGATTAGCCTAAAATTGCTATTCTAAATTCAGATTCTGATCTCCAAAATTGTTATGGGCGTGTACCCCATCTTAGTTTCATGTATTGCATAAATCTATCCTTTTTATTCAGAGTTCCTACTTTGCAGGTAGCAGTAGTAGACCAAGAATGAAATCTGTTCAACCTCACTTAACATATTATAAAATTAATCTAATTACCCAAATGGTAGTAGTCAAGTAGTTCCATGGAGTCAAATTCTAAAGAATCATGAGTACTTTCATACCAAATGTAGTAATTCTGAACTGTATTGCATGTTTTTCATGCTACTTTTTTGAACAGTTAGTATTGTATCTTATTTTTAATACTCTTGGGGACTATTATTTTGACTTTTTCCCCAACATATTTCTTAATTATTATTTTGTTGAGAAAATAAATAAGTCAAGAGAAGATCATCACAGTGGTACTGGAAAAGGAGGGCAACAGCAAGCAGTGCTGTCTGATTATGGCGTATGTGTAAAAATGGAAGATTCTGAAATCTAATGAGTGGAGGAGAATGGGAAGAAATTGACACTGAGAAAAACTGAGAAGGAAGGGATTTACAAAAAAATGTAGAAAAGGAAATTAGTAGCAAAGGCCTATGAGCTCTTTGAAGGCTGATGAGGAGGAAAGAAGAATTACTGTAGGGAGACAGATTGAGATGACTTTGGGGGAAAAAGAGAGGAGAATACTAAGAACTAAGTAAGAATATGAGATACCCTGAGGAGTACAGAGGGTGGGTGGAAATGATATTGATGATGCAGATGTGTTTGGCAGAGTTATTTCTACTTGTTCCATGTCTACTCAATCTCTTGTCTCACTTTGAAATCTTTAGAGCATTCTGGCTCGAGGGGTAGATTCAGTCGATACTAAGAACTTAAGAAAAAAGGCACTATAAGAAGTAAACTGGAATCATATTTAAATTTTTTTGTGATTTTGTTTTTGGTAGTATGTATTTTTTTTATTTTTTCTTTTTAAATCTTTGGTTCTTGGTATCGAGTGCTTTTCTGGACAGTGAGGTGGGATGAGGTCTGGCTGACTGACAGAGCTCAGAGACTTGTGATGGGTGGTGCAGAGTCAGGTTGGAGGCCTGAACTTTGTGGTGTTCCTCAGGAGTTAGTGCTGTGTCTGGTCCTGTTCAACATCTTCATCAGTGACTTTGATGAGGGGATGGTGTCCATCCTCAGCAAGTTTGCTGATGATACAAAGCCAGGAGGAATGGCTGACACACCGGAAAGCTGTGCTACCATTCAGTGAGACCTGGACAGGCTGGAGAGTTGGGCAGAAAGGAACCAGATGGGATTTAACAAGAGCAAGTGTAGAGTCTTGCACCTAGGGAGGAATAACCGTAAGCACCCGTACAGGTTGGAGAAGGAGCTCTGAGGAGTGGGACCTGGGTGTCCTAGTGGATGACAGATTGGCCATGAGCCAGCAGTGTGCCCTGGTGACCAAGAAGGCCAGGGGTATCCTGGGAGACATTAAAAAGAGTGTGGTCAGTGGGTCAAGGGAGGTGATCCTCTCCACTCTACTTTGCCCTGGTGAGACCTCACCTGGAGTATTGTGTCCAGTTCTGGTTTCTCTGGTAGAAAAAAGTCAGGGATCTCCTTGAAAGAGTCCAGCAGAGGGCTACAAAGATGATAATGGGCATGGAATACCTCTCTTCGGAGGAAAGGCTGAGAGACCTGGTTCTGTTCAGCCTTGAAAAAAGACTAAAAGGGGATCTGATCCATGTCTATAAATATCCTAAGGAGTGGGAGGCAAAGGGAAAAAGCTGGACACTTCTCAGTGGTGTGTTGTGATAGGATGAGGGGAAATGTCCACAAACTGAAGCATAGGAAGTTGTACACAAACGTGCATTGGATCTTCTTCACAGTGAGGGAGATGGAGCACTGAAACAGGCTACCCAGAGAGGTGGTGGGGTCTCCTTCTCTGGAGACGTTCAAGGATGCCTACCTGTGCAACCTGGTCTAGGGAGCTGTTTTGGCAGGGGTTTGGACTAAGTGATCTCTAGAGGTCCATCCCAATCCCAACAATTCTGTGATTCTGTGTCTTTGTTTTCTGGTATAGTAGGTGTCTCTGGACTCTGAAACGTTCCTTTTTCTCTTATCCAGGAGGTATTTATAAATATCTGCTTTAAACAAAAATCTTTTAAATAGCAGAAATTAGCTTGTGGAGGTAGTTTAAGTCTCAACTCTTAAGCCCCCTACAAAAAAAGATAATTGACTGACTAGCACAGCTGGGATGTTTTGTTAAACATGTTGAATTAGAACATACTTATTTTTGTGTGATTGAGATTAAAGCTGCTCCTGGCTGCCAAAAGCCGTAGTGCAAGTAAGAGATGACTGAATGCAGGTAAGTCTCACCAAAATAGGTTTCCTAAAGCTTAATGTATCATCAGTCCAAAAACTTCTTTGGCTCAGTATCCCAAGAAGGACAGGACAGTGTGTGTTTTGAACAAAAATTAAGGTAGGAAAAGAAGAAAAAAAAACTGAATTATCTATTACACTTGCTCATATTTGTAGGAACTGGCAAAAGAGCATCTGAATCAAACTCTATGTAATTTTTGCTTCAGAACTTCTGATGTACTGCTTTACACTGAATTCTTCAGTGTTATGCAAGAGTTACGGAAAATAAAAGATATCTTCTGAGGCACTTAACTAATGGTGAAATTTACGGTAAAGGCTTTTGGAAGCCAAAAGTGTAAGTATCAGTAAGGGGAAATAAAGCAAAAATAGTTGAGTGAATTTGAAGTAATGATTTCAGGAGACTCATAATATTTTATTAAGTCCATCTCTTTCAAATTTTGTCCAAGATTTATATCTTACGAGTATATTCTACTTAAGAACATGTCATAGCTATCATAGAGAAGGATGGATCTTTTATTATAACATATATCTTCATTAGAGCTAGGGAAAGGCAGGAAAACTGATTTGCTCTGTAAATATTTGTATGTATGAAAGATTAAAAAAAAACAGATTAAGAGCTCTATTGATAGCAACGTCAATTCACTTTGGGACCCAGCTAGTTTGCTTGATGCTGGCATTTTCCAGTAGCTTTCATTCTACTGCTGTGTTATGATAACATAAAATCAACATTCGCTTCAAGATAATAATGAATACTGACACTTTTATGAAACAGTCTTGACTGCATGTGGGAATAAATGGTGTACATGTAACACATACAGTTTTGTTTTCCTGTGTCTGTTTATTCTTTTCAGTATAGGATATTTGGGACTTTGACCATTCTAGCAGAAAGGGGAAAACTTCTCATCCTTATTGACATTTCTCCCTGTTTATATTTCCATCTGATTTTTTGCACTGGTAAAATAATATCCTTTTGTTTGAAACATTCACTATCGTATAATCCTGAGATTTCAGTTATTACTGTCATTGCCTGAAAGTGAAAGCAACCTCGTGTTTGCCTTGTTGGGATGCTACAGAAACATTTTTTTCTTTGTTTTTATTTCACTGTCTTTGTATCTAGTTTTCATCTTCTGTGGAGGATGGCACCTTTCCTATTAAAAGAAGGAAAAAAACAACAAATACAAACTATTATGTTAATCTTAAGCCAACTAGCAAATAATTCCATTGTGATAAATTAAAATCTGCTAAGATGGTATGGAAGATAGTAGAACTGTGGTTAGTGATAGTACATTTTGTGGATACCTTTACAAAATCTCTGCAACGCAGAGAAACTCATAGCCTGTAGTGGTTTAGGTACTGGGGTGCATTTAATAGTTTTATCCTAGTTAGTTATTTCACACTGTCATGCTTACTTCCTCCACAAAGTCATATTTATCTGTTTCTTGCTGGGAAAGCTGAACCGAAAAACAAGTCAGTTCATGCTCTGCAACACTTTGTAGTTACCAGTCTTGCAGTTGAGTCTTGGACATCATCAGCCAGTCCATCAGCATCCACAGACATTGTCCTCAGTGGATCCTCATCCTTCCAGGATCTTCTTTTCCATTTCTGATAGGTATAGCTCTATAGCTAAGCAGTGTATATGTATTGTTGCACAGTGCGAGATCTCATTACTGATTAAATGAATAAGTCCATTTTGCTTCTGTTCTGCTTGAGAGTTCAATATATAGTTTGAAGCATGATCATAAACGTGTGTAGCTTCACGATCTATTGTTCTTCAGATATTGCAATCCCTGGCTTTGATGATTCTAGTCTAAAACCTGTATGCTTTTAAATGTTGTTACCATTTTCTCTCAAGAGACAACTTTTAATTTCCAAATGCTGTTGGTCAGCACAGCAGGGATTTTTTTTGTTTTGTTTTGTTTTTTGTTTTTTTCCTTTTCAAGAGTGAAGAAAATGATCAGTACCCTGCTTTGGTAAACCTGAAATCTTGGAATAAGTATCATCTATTGTATTTATTCCATGTAAAAGATAATTATTTCTCTGACGTGTTCTGAGAATGTATTGTTTATGCTTACTAGAAACATTTTGTTTCTCAGACTCACATTAGCAGAATGTGAAGCACTGTTCTCGTGGAAGGCAGGTGGAGTAGAAAATAAAGAAAGAGAGTGGAAGAAAAGATGAAGTTAAAAATAGAAAATAATTGGTGTGATTTGGAATACCTACCTGAAATTATGAGGGTTTATCTGACCTGTATGCAGTTCTACTCAGCATAGGAAAAAAAAGTTAAGATTTATTTTACTTAGAAAACTGGGTTGTCAACACCAGTGTGGATTATGTTTCAGACTAAAAGTGCAAGTTGGTTTCCTTCTGTTCATCCAAGAGGAAAGTACTATTAAAACAAATGCATAATACAAAAAAAAAAAAAAAATTTAAAAAAAAATAATTCTGTAATAATGTTACTGAAGGCTTTTTCCAAAGCTTACTTCCAGTCTGATTTCCTGTGTTTATTGTCTCTTTTCTCCAAGGGAGATGCATTAGCAAAGCGTGGCTATGTGATGGCGATATTGATTGTGAGGATCAGTCTGATGAGGATAATTGCGAGGGCTATATGTGTGGACCACCAAAATACCCTTGTGCTAATGATACCTCCATCTGCCTACAGCCTGAGAAGCTCTGCAATGGGAGAAGAGATTGTCCTGATGGATCTGATGAAGGCGATCTTTGTGGTATTTCTTTTAGACACATTTTTCTGATTGCTTGATACTATCCATCATAATACTTTCTTTCAAACAAAAGTTCTCATGTTAATCTTACAGAACTTTTGTAACAGTATCTTCTGTGAGGATTTCTTTTTTTATTAAATATTACTGTTCTTATACTTGAATGAAGTATCAGTTTTCTCCAAATGAGGGAAAACATGGCTCCTTAGGTAAGTCTTTCTTTTCCTGCTGATAAACAATTAAGGGGTCTAAATTATCTATGAAAGTACTGAAGCTAATATTCAGTTCTCTCAAATTACAAAGGCTTGGGTTGACGGAATCCTATCAGTAGCTGTGTAAGTGATCATGAATAATTGTATTTGGATGACTAGGAGGATCTAACATTTCTCCTTGATGATAATAGCATGGATGAAGATATTTTGATTTTATTACTATTATTGTACTACTATAAGTTTTATTTCTTACTTGTATATGTTTCTTCAACTGTGAGTTACTTGCGACACAGATACATTAGACTTAGTGCTGAAGCCTTCCCAAACCCAGAAGTTCAAGTAGTTGGAGGCAAGGGAAGTATTTGTGAAAGTATTTGTGTGTTTATGTCTCTGTGCATCAACCTATAACACTTGGTCACTTCTGGAGTTGGGGTATTGGTCTAAGATGGTCTCTGGGCTAACTCTTTATGGATACTTCTTAAGTGAACGGAATATAGGTAGAAATCTGGAAATACATATATGTATTGTTCATCTACAGTGCTAATATTTTGAAAGTTTGCAGTAAAGATACCATGCTGAATACTTACAAATTAAATGGCTTTAAAATAAATACAATAAGCTGCTTAGCAGATTTAAAATTGATTGCTCTTCTTAGATGCTTTTCCTGCATTTTAGTAGACTTTGTCTTTCAGAAGTATACAGTATAACAGACAACCAACCCTTGCGGTCCTTAATGCCTTTATTTTTCCATGTTCTTTCAGATGAATGTTCACTTAATAATGGCGGATGTAGTCATCAATGTTCTGTGGTTCCTGGAGGAAGAATTGTTTGCTCTTGCCCCACAGGATTCAATCTCAGTATAGACAACAAAACTTGTGAAATTATGGATTATTGCACCAAGCACCTGAAGTGTAGTCAAGTATGTGAACAACATAAAAACAATGTGAAGTGCTCATGTTATGAAGGCTGGAAGCTCAGTAAGGATGGAGAAAATTGCATTAGTACTGGTAAGTTGAAATTCATTTGACTTTCTCAATTTCAGTGATTTTTGCCAATAATGAACAAGTTCAGCTCATTAATTCAGAAGAAATCCAACATAAGAAAAACAGGAGAGGAGAATGCATTCCCTTTATTGTTTGGTATTTTTCTGTACTGAAGCATGTTTCAGAAACTCTTAGGGGTGTCTGTTAAGTTCAATGTGAATGTGTGTGAAATGAAAATGTGTGTGTGAAACAGATACCGTCATAACTTTCTGCAGGAGAGTACAGATTGTTAAAAATAGCATAGCATAGATTTTTGAAGTATCACTTTAGGACTCTTATGTGTGTATTCCTTGATAGTATTTTATCTATTCTGAGTCAGAATGTCTTCAAATCTATTTCATAATTTATTTGGATATTTCATAATTCAACATCTTTTATGGTTGAGATTCCTCATTTATTACAGATACTCAACATTACCTTGGGTGAATTACAGGAAAAAAATTAGATCACTAAGGGAGAAATAAAACCTAAAGTTTTTCTTTGTGAGTCACCTGAAATAATTTACTAGATAGAAGTCAGTTTAACTGTCCGCATTTCAGAAAATATGGCGAAGTCTCATTCCTCTGCTTTGACCTTGCAACAACATTTTAGAACTATGTAACAGTTGCACTGAAGTCTGTATTACATGGAGTAATAGTGTTTCTCTTTTCCAAAACAATGAACATTGAAAATTTAGTTTTGTATCCTGAATTTTGTATTAAAGAGCTTTTAACAAATGTTCAAAAATCGAATGGCTTGCCATAAAGAATTTTTCTTAATATTTTTAAGAACTTGTTTATATTATCCACTGGCAACATCATTTTAAGAAAGACATCAAAATCAACTCTGTCACAGTAATTGTTGTTAGTGTATGTAAATAGTTGCTGCTACTGCAGTATGATATTAGATATATATTTTGCTTAGCTGTCACTGAGCTATGCTGACAGTAGACTCCCAGATCATGCATCACTGACATTACTGTGGCCTGTACATCCAAGATTTTATTATTCTCTGAAGTTCTTTTTCTATTACACTGCTTCAATGGTTTTGACCCTTGATCAGTCACATTTATTTTATCACTGTCATTTCTGAATATTCAGAAAACACATTCTTACTAGACTACAGGAATGAAAGGATTAAAATCATTATAAAAAGATGTTAGTCATGTTATTAAGGAAGGCTTGTAACAAACCTTAAATACCCAAGCAAAAATTACCAGTATTTGAAACCCAGGGGGGGAAAACACACAATACAAATGAAATATACTCTCTGTTCTGAAAAGTAAGAAAGTTGAGACTAATAAGGCTATTTAGCTTTCCTTAGGCCCATAAGATATTTCTACTTAGTATTTACTGACTGTTGGTGAGAATCTAAAGTTACAAATCGATTTTTACAGATTTTGTCAGACAATTTAACTTTAAATATATGATCTGAGACTGGAGATGTCAGCTAGTAAAAAGAAAAATGATGCTGTTCTTTATGAACGATAAAGTTTATATCCTAATGTCATCAAAGCAGCAACAAAATAATTGTGTATCAAGTATAACATATGTTTTTACAGTCAATGATAATTTTAATTTATTTCATTTGAAAGTATGGTGAATACTCCAAATGATAGAAACTCTGATACATTTGTTGTTGACTGTATGAATAGCATTTTACTAAACCAGTTAAGGGATCCCTGTTTTGGTCTCATTTGTGGATCTGTGAACCTCAAAATGTCTATTGTATTTAACGTCTCTTTGCATGAGATCTTCTGTGAATGTTAGATAAAGGCTTATAGTTTTTGTAGTTATTGTCTACTACATCTGAAGTTGAAATAGAACTTCTGGAGGTATACAGTCCCCAGTAATGTCAAATGCCTTCTCTAATACCAGTTGATATAAAATAATTCTTAGAATAGCTGCATTTGGTTTGAAATCTCTTGAACTGGGAGAAGATACATATTATGTTAGAGCCTTAACCAGTAATCCTTCTTCCAGAAGGGGAAAAAAAAATTCAGATGTCTGAATTTTTTTTTCTTTGCCCTTAGCTAACTTTTTTTTATATACAGTTTATGTAGACTGTATCTATATGCAAACGCTTCTGTAGTATGCTCCAGTAGCATCTGAAGTTGTTATGCAGTACTGCACTTTTTCAAGGTACTTTAAAAACCTTTTCAGTTAAGTATCCATCAAAACTAAACATTTAGTTTTGAAAAAAATAAGTAAATAGATATACCTTGAGCTGTATTTTTGGTTCTCTATCAGTGTCTCTTACAATGTCCTTCTCTTCCTTTCTGCTATTTTTCTTTAATTCTGCTTGCGTTCTCTTCCATTCTTTAGGGTCATAAGTTCTTATAGCACTTATTTCTTTCATATTTCATGTTTTGAACTAGTTTGGTTTTCATTGTTCTGGTATGTGTATTGTTATATTAAAGACTTCTCAAAGAATAATTAATTCATTTTTAAAATTGTATTGATTTAGCTAAAAGGATGTTACAGAGCTTCATTATTCCAATAGAGAGTCTATATAAATTATATAGCTCAGTACGCTTCTTCCTAGTTCCTGTTGGAACATCTTTCAAAATAAGTTGTGCTGGTATATTGCACTTGAACTCTTACACATGATGATAGAAAGGAAAAAAAAATGTTCTTGAAAGATATTTTAATTTCATCTTTATATTCCACCTTACAAACTTAGTAGAGTATAAATCAGATGAGCTCCAAAACACTCAGTACAGGTTTCATTTAGAAAGTGACTTTCAAGATTTTCTAAGCTCAGCTACTAGATACATACTTTGAATTAAGTATGATCTGATTGTTTTCTCGATTGACTTTAGCTGGTTTTCAATTCCATTCTGTTAGAATTTCCAAATATCTTGCAATATTAAAATTGGAAGGAAAAAGGAGAAAAAGGCAAAGGAAAGTCTAATCTTTTCAGACATCTGTTGTTTTTTTCTTAATTAACACAGCTATTTGCTTGAAATCTTCATCTCATCTAAACTGTGTAATAGTATAAAACTGTTTCATATTATGATCATGGTTAACCTATGCAGAGATTGTTTTATATGTATAATGATATAAGCTTATGGGCAGTAATATAGCATCATTTGAGTAGCAAAGGAAGAAGAACTTCTGTGGTAATTGAGTTTTGTGCTGTGGTGTATCAGTAGGTGTGTAAAATGCTCATTACCTCTCTTTGTACTTTGCAGTGAGGATTTTTAATCAGCTCAACTTGAAAAAAGAAAAATTAAATTTATGCTTTTTACTACATTCTTTTTCAGTAAAATTTATTTTGGATTTATGTGGAATTTAATCTTTTTGTTTCTGAGGCTTTTGAGAAAATAGGTTTATTTTGTTTTTATTTTATAGCTTGAGTCTTAAAGATCTAGTTATGGAACAATTTGTGGTGTAGCTGCAAAACATGTTTCAACAGTTGATTGTGATATTCCCAATTGTAATGCTTGGTACCTCTAGTACTGATCAAAGATAATGTTCCATACAGTAGAGAAGTGAGATGTTTATGGGACTAAAATATGTATTTGAAAGATCCTATATTGGGAAGTGAATTGTTTTAATACTCTGTTGTTCTTATTTCACTTGTCATTTACAGCAATATATAGCAATCTCTTCTGTATAATCTTCTGTTTCCAGATCCATTTGAGGCTTTCATAATTTTTTCTATTCGACATGAGATCAGAAAAATTGATCTTCACAAACGTGACTACAGCCTTTTAGTTCCTGGTTTAAGAAATACAATAGCACTTGATTTTCATTTCAGTCAGAGTTTACTGTACTGGACTGATGTAGTAGAAGACAAAATTTACAGAGGCAAGCTTTCTGATACTGGAGGTATGAATTTAATCTTCAATTTCTTAAGAGAGAAAATGATTACAGTTAGAGGATATTGGATGTCCTACATTGTTACTGAGGCAGCGTTCACATAAACAATCTATGATGATATTCTGCCTCTAAAATGATGTATATCTAGGCTGTTCTTGGTGCACTGCTAGAAACAGCTTATAAAAGTTTCATATTGCAGTAGTCTGTAAGTGGAAGAAAATGGCAAATACAAAGGGCTGGTTATTTCTTTCTGAGAGCAAAATCTGCTATTTGATTGAGGGAAAAAAATTTGAATAGATCTAGTATGTGTACTATTCCTGTTCACTACGGAACAGAACATGAGTGTGTCCTTCACAGATACTGCAAAATTGGTCCCTGGTTAGAGGACATGGGTTTGTCAGCAGTGGGATTCCATGTGAAATCTGACCATCATTGAAATTTCCAGGGCTTTACTAAGAAACTATCAAAGAATTAAATTGTTCTATTTCTATGGAAGTTTATATAGTGCAGGAAATACGGTTATTTACAGTAGTCTAGCACATTTACAAAGACAAAATTTCACGTGCACTGAAAGATTGCTGTTATCTATCAGATTAATCAAGAATTCATTCCAAGAGTATATGATACACTTGTATGTCCATATACACTATATCTGACTCTGTTAGTGATTTAAGACTTCCTCTCTTTTTAAGGTGTAAGTGCCATTGAGGTGGTAGTGCAACATGGCCTGGCCACACCTGAAGGTTTAACTGTAGACTGGATTGCAGGAAACATATACTGGATAGACAGCAATCTGGACCAAATAGAAGTTGCAAAACTGGATGGTACTTTGAGAACAACATTAATAGCAGGAGCTATGGAACATCCAAGGGCTATTGCTTTGGATCCCAGATATGGGTAATTATGGAAGGATTGTTTTTTCAAGTTGAAAATATTTGGAATACAGTAGTTTGTTTGCAAAACTGTTCGATCTACCATTTTTCTGTGAGTTAGATACTATAACTTGTTTGTAGTTTTTAACAGCCTGTATGAGTACCACCTGTTATTGTGTACACTGTAAGGGTTATGAAGAGATAAATCAGGAGATACTATTTGTTTACAAAATACTTATCTTACTGTCTGATTTGTTTTTCTCCTAATCGTTTTTTTAATGCAGGTGGTGATAACTGGCCCATTTTGTGCCCTCATACCACATATAGTGTACACTACTGTTCACGAGCACTAAATGGAAGGTCATACTCATTTAATTGAAAGTGAATGATTATACCTTCTTTCCAACTATTTTTTTCTGTTTAAAAAAAAAAATAAGCCTTTCACATGCTTTAAGTTCTTATATCTGTTTTATTTTCCTTTCACTAGAATTCTGTTTTGGACAGACTGGGATGCAAATTTTCCTCGCATTGAATCCGCTTCAATGAGCGGAGCAGAAAGAAAGATCATATACAAAGATATGGATACTGGAGCCTGGCCTAATGGCCTTACAGTGGATCACTTTGAAAAAAGAATAGTATGGACAGATGCCAGGTAAAGTGGTAACAGTGTTCTTGGTTAACTATTTATGAATCCCTATTCTTACATACAAAAGTGTGAACTACACTGTAAGAGTAATGTAGCTATATACATTACGTACATAAAGAGTCGTGTGCAAATGCATCTTATGTACATTTCTTTAACTGTGCTATTATTGTTATTATTATAAATAATTTCTTTTTTTTTTCAGTTCTTTGTCCTTTGCAATCTTTGCTGGGTAGCTATTGACTATGAGAGTGTGTATGATGTGTAGTGGATGAATGCATTTGGTTAAAATACAAAGCTTCTATGAGAAATTCTACCCCAGTTCCAGAGGCAGCACGGTTCTTTAAATGACCTAATGTCAGGGCCCTGAGCACATCAGCAGATCCTAATGGCCATGACCAGACTTCCCAGAAAGCTACCTCTGCACATCCTGCTTGTGCCTGAGAGCCCACTTTAGCCAAACCAAAGCACTGCCTGACAGTGGACCATGTTTGTGGGTTAAATTCTGGACAAACTGATTTTCTTATCTGTCTCATCACCAGAAATTTATCAGAGGTTCTGGAATCTTGGTTCAACCTGATTGCTACCACTGGGTTGTGGTCTGTTTTCTTTGCTTAGGGCAGTGGAATGTGGCCCTGGATAGTGAGTCCTCTGCTCTGCTAGCTGTATCATGTTAGTGCTCCCTGGCACTAATATGCAGAAGACCCAAACTATTCAATGTTTTTATTTTTTTGTTTTGTTTTTTTTTTCCTAAGTTCATCTGAATCAAAACTTTTCTGCTGCATTTTCACATTGTGAAATTAAATTTGACTTTTAAATATTTGTAAAATAAAACAACTTTTTGTATCCTATTTAGGAAATTAGTAACATAACTCAATCATTGATGATTGCTCTCGGAACATTCTTTGGTCTTACCAGTGTAATGGTAAGGTCTTAATACGATTTGCACCAGTGCCATAATGGAATTGTGATATTTTTTAGTTTTTATTTTTAGTAATCAGAAATTTGGGTTTATCTTGTAGATCAGATGCTATTTATTCTGCGTTATATGATGGAACCGGCATGATAGAAATTATACGGGGTCATGAGTATCTTTCTCACCCCTTTGCTGTTTCTTTGTATGGGAGCGAAGTATATTGGACAGACTGGCGGACCAATACTCTTGCAAAAGCCAACAAGTGGACTGGACAGAATGTCAGTGTAATACAAAAGACAAGTGCTCAGCCCTTTGATCTTCAGATATATCACCCAAGTCGTCAACCACAAGGTGACGTTTTATAGAACAACTAACCATTATTCACATGAGAGAGGAAAAAGTGTTTAATATATATTTCATAATATCTGCATATTGATTTGCCTTTAACTGTTTATTTTTATTTAAATGTTATTTTCAGCATGAGCATTACTTGGGTGGTCACAGAATCTGCACTCAAACTAGAAAAGGATGAGATTGGTGCCTGTGAATGTTGTCCATTTGGAATCTTGTTCCTGATCTGGTGAAAATGAAGTGCAGAGCAATGCATATTTAAAAAACTTCCAACTTAATACTGTTTTAAACTGAAGGAGTTAGTCTGACAAAAGCAAAAATAATTGTTAGCTCTCTTGTGTTTCTAAAGGAAGATGAATTCTTCTGTGAAGTAAACTGTGTATGTAACTTTTAGTAGTAAATATACTATCTGAATATTTGAAAGCATAGTGGCTTAATTTCTGTGTGGATATGGGAAAGTAAAAACACCACTGGAGGGTGAACACCAGTTAGGCACGGAATGTTCTGTGGCCTATGGATAAACTACTTATAACAATAAATTTCTTGTGGAGATTTTTGTAATGCAAAGCACCCACTGTCTGAAAGTACTGATGCTGTTAGTTTTTTCTCATGATTTGTGCCCTGTTATTACACCACTTNATTTCTAATTTTTTGTGGAGATTTTTGTAATGCAAAGCACCCACTGTCTGAAAGTACTGATGCTGTTAGTTTTTTCTCATGATTTGTGCCCTGTTATTACACCACTTTCTATTCTTTTACATGTGTGTTTCTTATCTGCTTAGTATGCTTGTTGAAAGTCAGGGACTCCATGTACTTTGTGTTCCTGGTATTAAGCTAGTATCATTAATTTCAGTTTTCTCTTTTTATTATTATTTATTTATTTGTTTTTGTGGTACTGTTTTATCTCAGACTGTGTACTCTCCTGTAGCTGTCAGCTTTTTCACTGATTTCTGTTTGAAAGGGAAATTAGATTTTTTTTTTTCTTGTAGATGTGAATAGCCTGATTTCATTTAGAGTTAGGTGAAGCCCAATCTTTGATTGGCTAAACCAGGCATGGGTGGGAGAAAAGTGAAGTGGAGGGATTTCTTAACAAGAGCTTCAGAGCTGTCATAAATCTATCATACAGTACAGCATAATGAAGAACCAAGCTAACTTAGAGCTACTAATGTTTCTTGTTGTCCATGTTGTTTCATAGTAATTGAAATAATTAAGAAAGGCAATAAATATTTTAGAATGAATGCATTTTCTGATCAGTTTTTAGCTTGCAAATTCTAATGGTTAATGCTGTATTATTTGGATACGATCAGATATTAGAAAGATTTTAACTTGACCAAGTACGGCAAAAGGATCTCTGGACCTATGAAAAGCAACATTACAGAAAGTATTGACAGTGAATAGAGGAATAGATATATAGCTGGTTTTAAATAAGAATAGAATGTCAGCAACATAGAAGCATTATTTTAATATAAGTAAAGTGCATATATTTGTAAGTGCAGGAAGAATTTAGTCATGTATCTTTAAAGTAGAAGTGTTGAAATATGTATATATATCTGAAATCTGCTGCCAAGGAGGAAAGTCTTCAGTAAGAGGCTAATATGGAGGGTAAGTTTGTCCACAGTGAATGCATATTCAGAGGCTGTCAGGGTAATCCTTCATTTGTCAACTGGTAATAGAATGTCTTGAGCTATTTAAGGGTTACAGGTCAAGAAAAATAAGTGTTTTTTATAAATAATGTTTTAGACAGCAGTCAAGAAGACATGATAAAGAGTGACATATAACTGTGTGCAGTACTGTAAGAGAAGTAGATTGACAAGCAGTCAGGAGTGTAAATCAATTAAATAATCCAAAAGGCTGTCCAGTTGGATGAAAATGCCAGTTCTGTGCATTGCAGTGATCAAAAGGAAAATAGATTGGTGAAAAGAATTCGTAAGGGAGTAAATAGCCACAGATAGTGCACTGTGATGCTCTATAAACCCATAGCACTCCCACATCTTAAATACTTTAAGCAGATCGTATGAAAGATTCTGAGAATGCTTGACAAGCTGATCAAGAGTGTGGGAAAGATTTCTGTATGAAGACAGGTAAAATGCTGCTTCTTGAAATACAGCATACAGATAGGCTTCTGAGTGATGGAAGTCTGTGAAATCCTGGATGGCATGGAGAAGGGAAGTAAGGAATGGTTATAATCTTATTTGCAATAGAATTAGAAGGGATGATTAGAGCTAGCACAAGGAAATGAAAGAGTGAAAGTTTTGATAGTCGAGCCAACTGCAGTCCTGTTTGCCTTCATGAGAATTACTTTTTAATAAAAAGTAAGGAATGGACTTAGCAGTTATTCACCAAAAGCAGTATGAAGACAAAAGGAATACATGCCTGTGCTGGTATACGTCATTTTTAGGTTATGGTAGTTTATCCTTCCAGTCCTTCATGTAAGAGGACACAGATGCGTCTGCCTTATAGCACTGTATTTTTTCCACAAGTTTTCTAGTCCGTGCTGTATAAAAGACATAAATTTTGATGTGGACAAATAGTGCATAGATTATTAGAACACTTCAACCATAATTCTACCTTTCAGATAATAGTTGGGCTTACTGATCTTGAATAGTTGGACTTGGAGATCTTTTCCTGCCCAAATGATATGATGATCAATAACTAGTATTCCTTTTTACTTTTCCTGTGTGTAGTTCTATTTCAATTCCATGCTTAAAGAGTAGCTTCAGTAGAAAATAAAGTGGAGATTATAATAGCCAAGTATATCCTTGCATACAAAGAGAAGAAGGTTCTATGGAAATTAGTTCTGTGTAAAGGCAGTTGAACTAAAAGCAGTGTGTGGGTCAACTATGACAGCAACTGTTGTAGGAAAAGGCAGGAAACAATAATCACTGAGTGATTAATGAGTGATCTCCCAAGATCTCTTACTACATGTTTTTATGACATCCTTTGCAGTGTTGTCAAAACCCTAAATCCTGATTTTGATCAGTTATTTCTTGAGATAAATGACTTACTAATACGAATATTCCACCCACCATTACCTCCAATCCTGAAGGGCTCATGGAACCTCATGGATCAGAGAGGATATTATCTGTTTTGTTTTGTTTTTTTTTCACTAAGCCTTTGAACAGCAGGAGCAATGGCAAAGGCTGGGAGAGAGCTTCCAGTGATTGAAAGAAACTTACCAGAAAAGTGATGTGACTTTTTGAAAGAATGATGAAAAATGCTGGATAGAATTTAAGTAATCCATTAATCTGAGGCTATGAGAATTTCATTCCTACTGTAGTTCGTGTCAGACAAGTAAGAAGTTAAAGGATTCAGGAGATGTAGATCAGTTTAAGGATGCCTTGGTGAGATTGGCAAATGGTTTTGTGAGGCTAGTTTTAGGTTGCTGTCAGATTTTAGTGCTTGAGTGTGATCTACTATTTCTCAAAGACATTCAAGCATCACATTTCTCTAGTTAGCTTATAACCATAGTGCAGGCTACATCAGCATTGAAGAAATATATTCCACTGTTACTGATTTTGTTAATTTGAAATTTGTCTTGATGAGTCAGTTCTTCTCACTTCCCTTTCCATCACTGCTAATTTTCCATTTGTTTTTTGTTGTTGTTTTTTAATTATTTATTTAGTAAATGGAAAAATCACTATGATTTTCTGTTCATGTTTGGAACATCTCTGTAGGAGTACTTTGGAACTGTATATGTGTAATAATGAATGAGGATTACAAGAATAGTTTCAAGGTTTTGTAGCACTGTCCTTGGTCATCTCATTTAAAGCTATTTCAGCACATCTTGTTTAGAGGCAGTTGGTATAAAGTCACTTGCAATATAGTGACTCTTAGGGAAGTTTTTTCTTTGAATAAAGTAAAAATAATTTTGCATGTTATTTTCAAATTATCTTTGCACGTTAGATATTTCACTGATATAGAAAAGGAAGGAGGATCATTGAGTTCGCTGAAATTCACTTTACAGACTGGCTTGACACTTCACAAAATGAACTGTGTTGCTTATGTCTTAAATATACCGATGTGTTTTTTTTATTCTGTGCCTCCTGACTGGAAGTGTACTGAAATTCATGAAGTTGCATTGATAATTTTTGTGGTGGCATAAATTAAAAAAAACTTCTGTCCATGACTTCAATATTTGCCTAGGAAAAGAGGTTAGAGTAAATGTGCAGTAGTCTTAGTGATTCTTCAAACTGAAAAGTCTAACTTTCTAACCAGTGTAGCTCATGCAGAGCTGATGTTATGATGTGGAATATCAACAATACAACAAAAATCATAAAACCATAACACAGAAGATATACCTTACACTAGCTAATGAGGCAAGGTTAATAACATGGTAGTTAAAGTAGGACTTTTTACAATCAGATTTTTATGTCGCAAAAAATCACATCACCAGCAATTATTGTTAGTTAACAGAAGATACTGCTACAGATTTCTGTAATGTTAGTAGCAGCTGCTAACTCACTAAGTGCAGTTGTAGTTCCATTTGTCACTTGACTGTTGTTAACAAGGAATTTTAACAAAAAAAACTAAACAAAGCTTTTCCTGTCCTTGGTCTATGAAGAGAGGTAGAGATCCAGTAGTGAATAAGGTCATCAAATTCCATAAATATTGCAATAAACACATTTTGAACAGTTAACTTTATAATATAATGTAAAATAGCTGTTAATTTCAATGAGAAATTTGACGGAGGGGTCAGTCATAAAAATAAGACCTTATGTAGTTACCAGTAGTTTTAGTATTGTAAAATGGGATGTACATCTTTATCTGATTGTTTTTTCATAGATATTTATTCACTTTTACTGTCTTTTTTCAGATACAGATGAATAAAGTGTTTCTTAGAGTAGTGATAGCAAAAATCTTGATAAAAAATTTCTTTAACTGCTAGTGAGTGAAAATTTCTTACAGAATCTTGTCATTTGTTTCTACTGAAAAACAAGTGAGGCAAATTATGATAAGTGCGATGATAATCATAAAATAATGAGAAGAAATGTGGCGCTGCAAGAGAGATGACTAATTCTGAAGGCTGTTTTTATATTTTGTGTTATTATACAATTTTAGCTTCAAATCCATGTGCTGCTAATGAGGGCAGAGGTCCGTGTTCTCACATGTGTCTGATCAATCACAACAGAAGTGCTGCATGTGCATGTCCACATCTGATGAAGCTTTCTGTAGACAAGAAAACATGTTATGGTAAGTTTTTCTCTGAGGTCTGACAGTTATATTAAGTCTTTGAACTTGACAAATTAAAATAGCCTTAGAAATGGTCACTACAGAGCATTTTAATGATAGAGTTAAAAGAAGCATCTACTTTTTGAGAAGCGATAACTTAGTCAGTATACAGGATGTGTGCAGCTTTGACATTTATTACCATGATCAATTTTTCTATTGCTTGTGAACATAATATGTTACCAGAATTTAACTATGCAAAACAGAAACGTTTATTGTGTAAGGTTCATCAGACAACAGTGAGTTAAGTAACCTGAATAACAAGAATATAGTTAATAGCTTTAATATCTATTTGTTCTAAATTTGTTTTAGTATCACATTCAAGGACTAAGGAAAAAAAAAGGCATGCTCTGAAAGTAATGCCTCCTATTTTATGACGTTGGCCTGTGAAATCAGAGGTGGATGTTGGTGGTATGGTGGTAGAGGCTGAACTTTCCCACCAATATTCCATTACATTTTGTTGCTGTGCCACAGACGGCAGCAGAGGGGCCATCTGACAGAATGGTGTCTGGCATGAAAGTGCATATGGAGTGAAGGTGTGCCAATAAATTCCTCTGTGTAGAAAAAATGGCACACACTGACATTCATCCATCCTTGCAGAATGTTTATGAAGATCAAAGAGTAGATGTGAGCACAGTGAGGAGTGGGTGGTGTGTTTCAGTAGTAGCAATAGTGCTGTGAAATACAGGCCACCTTTCTGGACGGTGGTGTATAGCTATCACATCACTGAATGAAGAGCATCTTGACCAACTCATCTGCGTGAATCAGCTAATGGTGGTGACTATTTTGAAAAATAGTGCTTCGTAGATGAGACTTCGCTCTATCGATGTTATTGAGCTCACTGTATCTGTTGTAATTTATATGAAAAAAAAGTAATTACTTTTGGAGCAGCCTATGTAAAATGAAGGGGAAATATTAAACATATAAAACTCTCCTTCGTGGCTATATGTATTTACAAAAGTAAATGAGCGCTTTATTTTCAATCCATAGAAATATCAAGAAATTGTCCATTATCTGTTAAGATTCTGTAGTGCATAACTTTAATCAGTGTTGATTAATAACGTTAAAGAAACCCCAAAACAAAATATTTTATTGTCAAGAATACTGTGTTAATAAAGTTACCTTTACAGTTTATACATAGACATTTGCTTCAATAATTTAGACTTCTGAGATAAAAAGTTGTGTTCCGTTTTGCTTTTAATGTCTGTAATGTTTTTCTTAATTAGTGGATGTCTAAATTTTAATAGAGTTCTATTTTTCCTGTCTCCCTGCCTTTTCCTGCCTAAGCATGCATTGTGATTTTATTTTTTTTTAACTGAGTTTTATTTGCAAAACATTCTGTTACAGTGGTAGTGTGCTCCCCTTGGGGAATACCAATTATCTGCAATTATATTCTGTTAGCATCTGTTATGATATTCAAATGATATTTTTTCATTTTTTAAATTAGGATTAAAAAGTTTGTTTGTTAGTTTTTTAAATAACTTTTTTCTTAGACCTTTGCTAGAATGCATTGATTTAGTGGCATAGAAGCATCTTGTCTAGTACCCAGAGTTAATATATTTTTCCTGTTATTTTTATCCTCTGTAACATAATTTATTCCTCACATAACACCATGTGCAGGTATCGTGGAGATGTTAAATCATTCATAAAATTTTATTTACACATTTGCAAATGAATGACTTTTGTTAGCAATGATGTGAAGAGGATAAGGTGTTGGTTTTTTTTTCCTGTCTTCTAACAGAAAGGAAGAAATTTCTTCTTTATGCAAGGCGTTCAGAAATAAGAGGAGTGGACATAGACAACCCCTACTTCAACTTCATTACAGCCTTCACTGTTCCTGACATTGATGATGTGACAGTCATAGATTTTGATGCTGTTGAGGAGCGGTTGTATTGGACTGATGTGAAAACACAGACTATCAAGCGTGCCTTCATTAATGGCACTGGTTTAGAGACTATTATTTCAAGAGGTAAATAACATAATATTAAATTAATAATAATAATGGTTAAATTTCTGTGTGTTCTAAATCTGTTGAAGTATGTGTTAAAATTCTTGTTAGATATAGTTTGCATTGACATCAGACAATTCATGTAAACAATAGGAAAAAAATAATCTCTTTTAGGATTATAATTCATTTTTTGAATTTGTAATTTAATTTTATTACAATGTTATTTTTATTGGGATATAACTGAGAGCTGTTTTCTAAAAGAAATTAGAATTACATCATTGTTTTACTATGTAAAAAATGGGGAAAATTTGGCAAAAAACACTGTCAAGAAATGTAATGAAGCTTAATGAAACTGACTCATGTTTCTGTTAACATTATTATTCTTATTTTTAACTAATATCTACCATTACTTCATAATTTCATCAATTTTAATTGATATTATCTTCTGCTGTGGAGTAATTTTAATCATATTTGTGAAAGGTGTAATTTACTGTAGATAAAACTTAGAAAATTACCACGTTCTGTCATTATAAAGACTACTTACTATGCATAAAGGATCTCGTTTACTTACAGTCATATTTTTATACTACTCATAAGAACTTAAGAAGCTTTATAAGAGTGTACCTGTGGGATTCCTGTTGGATGAAGTCTCATGCTGCTGTCACGAAGATGCTGAAGTCATACTTGAATCTTTTTAAGAATATTAAATCCTTATTTTTCAGTTCTTCCAACCAGAAAATAAAATTGTCAGGGATAAGTTTCAAATGGGTCAAAGTTGTGATGTTTCTAATGTACAGTAACCACTTAACCTGAAATATATACATGGCTAGTCTGCAGCAACATCCATGTTAGTTTGTCAACAGGAATAAACTGTTAACCATAATGAAATGACCATCGTCCTCAAGGTGCTGGACAACATAAAGGACTGTGCCAAGGCAGAGCAGCATTTTGCTATCTAGGTGTTAAGCAGTGATTTTATACCTATCTTTTCAGGCAGATATTGTCATTTTGAATCAGTATCTCATTAAGAAAGACTACTATATGCAAAGAGACTTGAGAAGCTATCTAATTAACCACGTCTTACTCATGGGCTGCTAATACTGCCTACTGTCACAGCTTGGTTCCTAGTACTCGTGCTTTCTAAATGCTACGGAGCCTATTCTTGTTAATCATTGTTCTCCCATGAAAGCTGCTGCGCATTTAATAGAAATTATTTGTGGTAGATTCTGGATAGAGCTGACTGTACTGGCCAATGCAGATCTTAAAGTACATTATTTCAGAAATTCATTTTCCTCATTTTTCCTGGTTCTGAAGTTCATATTCAGTATCATATCTTCAATAACAACAGTAATTTCTTCCAGCGGCTCTTGATTTACTACACTTAAAGCCTTAATCTGTGAATACAAGTAGATTTCTTGCAGCTTTGGTGAAGCTTCAGATGTATTTCAGACCTAAGCTGTTTGTTGCTTCATGTTCTCATTCAAATCCTATGGAGGAAGTAAGTTAACATCATCAAAGCAACATTAGATATCAGCTTTAGAAATACAAAAAAAAAAAAAAACAAAAAAAAAACCCTTTTTCATTACTGTAGCTACCTATCTACTTCTGTGCTATGGAACTATTAACACATTCTGTATTGAGTCTGCCTGGCAAGAAAGAAGAGATCAGGCTTTTAAACATCATAATAGCTTTGTTTTGGGAAGTCTCTTGGTGTTCTGTGCATTAAGTATGACTTAAAGAAGTAAACTGCTTCTTATGCCACAAATAATGCTTATATTTCTTAAGCATGATCTTTAAACTTTTCTAGTTGAGGCTAACACTTTCTACGTTGTCATCTTTAAAAAAAAAAAAATTACTTAGTAGTGAATAATGAATGCTTAAGTAGAGAATGCTCTACAAAAACACATCATCCTGATTTTTTGAACAATAGGATTTGTGCTAATTTTTCAGGAGAATTTAAGAAAGATTTCTTTAACCTAATATATTTCCACATTACTTGTTACAACTGTATCAAGCTGAAGAGGAAAAATGTTTATTCATTGTTGACAATCGTTTTACAAATGCATCTTCTTAGAATATTGCACAAATTTGGTTTAGAAAGAAGCAGAAGAAATAGTTTCTTTGAAAAGAAGACTGGGAGTAGTCTAGAAAAAACATCAATAGTATTGCTGTCAATTTTGCAGATATTCAGAGTATCAGAGGTCTTGCAGTGGATTGGATATCACGAAATTTATACTGGATTAGTTCGGAATTTGATGAAACACAGATTAATGTGGCACATTTAGATGGTTCCTTAAAAACTTCAATCATTCATGGAATTGATAAACCCCAGTGTCTTGCAGTTCACCCAGTAAAAGGGTAAGATATCTTGGATTTTAAAAAATGATCTACCATAAAACCTCATCTTCAGATTTCTTCTTTATTAAGGTTTTGCATTTATCCATTCTGTTTTCTTTCAAACTGGAACTATATTGTTCATGTGAAAGATTTTGCGGATCATTTCTCAACTGATTATTGTTCCTTCATCAAAGCTTGGTTTCAATTAAATCCTATACTCATTACTTGTATATTTTGCATAATTCTAAGTTTATGAACATGTTTTCTCTGCTGGTGCATTAAAATTGCTGTGTACGCAGAGTAACATTTTCAATATGTTTTTCTTCTTCAGTAAACTCTATTGGACTGATGGAAACACAATTAACATGGCTAACATGGATGGCAGCAACAGCAAAATTCTCTTTCAGAATCAAAAAGATCCTGTTGGTAAGTATTTCTTTTTCCTGCTTATTTCTTATTTAACAATAGTTTAATATAAATGGTATCTTGGAATGCTTTGCCATAGTATGTCACAGTGATAAGAATATGCACAAAGGCATGGAAAAGACTGACATATCTTAAAAGGTGAAACATAAGTATATTTTGGCCAGTTCTAGTTCAGCTGAAGTACACTGTAATAGATTGAGTATATTATTGTTAACTTGTAGTGTTACAGCAGTTATGTAGGCTGAAGGAGAAATAGAATCTACTGTGTCTTTACATCTTTAGTTCATGAGTAAAAGTTTAGAGAGCAAGTGTTCAGTCAATTAAATCAATGTGAGAGGATTTTTTTTTTAAAAAGAACTGTGAAATTTTCCTCAGTGAAATCTCAAATGCATAATGGAAGATAACTTTGATATTAATTTTTCACTTAAAAAAAAAAAACAACAGAAATTGAAGCATGTATTTTGTAGCAATGACTTAACCTCAATTTTAAAATCTGAGAATTGATTTGTTATGATGATAAGTTATGGTATTTTCTGGAAAGTCGTATTCTCTCTGTGCATACTAAGGTGTTTTTGGTTTGTTTTTTTTTTTTTGTTTTGCTTTCCTTCAGTTCCCTTTCTTTTTATGATTTCATTATTTGTTTTAAGGGAGCTAAATGAGTTATGTCAATTGTCTTTGCTATATTAATGGTCTACCAATAAAGTGTTTAAATTTTAAAGAATTTGACTTTTCATAACTGAATGCATTAAACTAGCAGAAACAAAACATGACTGAAATAAATTTGACATTAGAGCAAATTTGAGATACATTTCAGACCCTAAATTAAAATTATTTTATAGAAAATGTTTGACAACTGCTGTATGGTTGATTTGATGTTACATCTATGCAGCTATAAAGACAGTTGTCTATTTATTTGGAGGAAAAGAAGTGATAAAGCCATTAATTTTGAGGTGACTCATATTCTCATATAACATTTGTACAATGCTAAGAAGCTACACTGTGTGCAATCTATTGCACTACACATCTTGTGATCATAGGTCACAAGGTCTTTAATTACAATGCTTATGGCTTATGTCATTGAATTTGTCCTGGGTAGCAGTACACTGAACCAAATGCACCATAGAGTGGTAAGTACTTTTTCTTTTTTTCTTTTCTACTGTAAGTAAATTGGTACAGTCAAAGGTTTCATGTGTAAATCCATGTAGATTTTGTGACATTTTTCTTCATGGACATATAGTATCAGTGGTATAAGATGAACTATTCATGCAGTTAAACATTCCTGTAAGTCTTGCAAGACAAAGGATTGTAAGTTTTGGTTTTTTTTTTCTTTTTACTTCACTGCAGAACTGAAAGTGAGACAATATTTTCCCTGTAGTATTGGATTAACTTAACACCTTTGAGATCTCAGTTACTTGAGTAGGTTATTCCAGACGAAAGGTTCCTTTTACATAATAATGAGACTACTGAGATTCGTTTCTTCATTCTTATTGCTAGTCTGAAACTGCAAAGTCATAAAGCATGTGGTAGTATGTAGTGCCTGTTTCTATATGCATGTAAAGGGAAGTTAGCAATTTTAATTGAAGTACTTAATTATTAGTAGACTTCTTCACTCACTTCTTTTCAGTCAAAAGAGATTGAAAAGAGATTGTTTTATGTCCAAGGAAAAAACAGATATGCAGTTCTATAGGTAAAATGAGCATTACATTTCTAATATCATTTTATAAATATTCAAACATATGTAAAATGCCTGATGAATTGATATCATTAGCATAAGATTTTTCTATACTAAAAACAAGAAAACACTGAGGAAGAACATGAGTAGCCTTTTGTTTCAAACCAAGAAACTGTGTTTTTAATGTATGTGAAAAAAAATCTCATGCAGTTCTCATGTGGAATATTTGGGAATCTAGGTGACAGATCTAATAAGTGAATTCATTTATATAAAAAGTATAAAGCTTATGAGAGTCAGATACTTGTTTTGTTTATATACATATATATATTCATATATTCAGATATACTTTGCTCAGATATTTGTTTTGTTTAGTTTTCTTGAAAAAAAGAAATTGTCTGTAGAGTGAAATATGTATTCCAATCTCTGACTTGGAAACATGGAGGTGTTTTCTCCATTTGAGTTGTGTTAAAAGAAGACGACCGTTTGTATTTTTGATGTGTTTGTCCATCAAGTTGGGTAGTTTAGAGATTTTCAAAAGTGATAATCTTACAAAGCTGCATTTCTGTCTTAGCTAGTACATACTATGTAAATCTTGATAATCCATTAATGGATTTGATAATCCATCATCAAATGTTCCAATACTGACATATATATCAGTTGGATAAAAAGAACTATTCGCTGGAGTTTCATTAAATAACTTGCTTAGGGATTCAAATGTAGTGCTATATTTGGCTTTCATAGTTTGTGATGCAAACTGCTTCATCATGGATATCTTCAGTTAAGCAGTTCGTTATAAAGCTCTAAAAATAAAAATTGTGCATCTATTGTATTATTTTTAAGAAATGAGATATTATTCCATCATGGAATGTTGTATTTCTCGTCTGTTTTTTAATATCTTCAATAAATAATACCATAAGTAAATAAATATACTGTTTCTCACCTGCTGATATATTCAAGAGACTCCATAGTGATTGGTTATTGAGATCTTGATTTTTATTTATTTTTATTGGTTTTTATTTTTATTTTTTTAAATAATTATATTTCTTATTCTAAATAACCTTAAAGATTCAATTTGGGTCACGATTTTGGTACGTCCCTTTTCACTATTGTAGCTGTTCTTGTTCTGTTTTGTTGTTTTTTTTTTCTGGTTTTTTATTTGAATGTCACTTGCTAATTTCTTCTTTTCTATATATTGCAGTCTGCAAACAAAGTAGGCAGATGCAAATCAAAAATTTTACTTAGACTGGCCCTTGAAATTTGATTTTAGCTTTATAAAAAGTAATTATTTCTTAAATATGTATGTGTATTTAGCAGAGATTTCCAAATTTTAAGCATATTATTATTCATACCTGAAATGTAGACAGACAGATAAATAAACTGTCTTAAGCCACAAAAAATAAAAATAAAAATAAAAATGAAATGACACCCATCTCTGGAGAGTTTTTGAAAATCTTTTACTTCATTGATTGTTAATATCTGTTTCTGAACTAACACATAAAATACACCCTTTAGAATATCAAACTACTTTGATATTTCTTGTTTGTGAGGGTGATAACACCTGCATAATTATTCTTCTGACTTAATTTTAACTATTTAGTTTAATTTTGGAAAACTCTCAGTCCACTAAGATCTGATCTTCAATCCATTCATTTGCTGCTTAATGTTGCATTAGAAGGATTGGGAGAATGCTTCGTGTTATTAATTTTTCCAGACTAAACTTATTTGCAGGAAGGGTACGTGTTAGAGCAGGTCGCTGCTATGGCAACCTTAATTGCACGAAGTTGTTTTTCTTTTTTACCCTTTATTAGTTAACAGATGTATGAGCTCATCTTGATGATCAGCATCATACCTAGCTGCTGAATCTGGGCTACATGAAGCACTCTGAGTTTGAGATGCTAGATCTTCAATGAATGAGCCTGTTTTCCTTGCACCTCGGGTCTTCTGAAGAGCAAAACGTGCAGAAGCTTATGTCTTAGTGGTCTGATAATGATCAGTCCTTTCAAATCAGTGTTTGGTTGGGCACACGGTGTTGTCATCTGGTAGCTGCTAACACAACCAGTAGATATTTCTTTTCTACATTACGCATGGTGAGGTTTGCTTTGATGGCCTTGAGAAAGACCATCCACACGAGAATGTATCATCAAGATTGTGGCACTTAAAACAAGTAAAACACTTATTTTCATAAGGAAAACCAGGAAAATTCATGAAAAATCAAAAATTTTTTTTTTATTATTTTGTTTTTGATTTGTTTTACGTTAGAAATAATAGATGATATAACAGTAAGGGGGAAAATGTTCTAGGAAAGTAAACTTGGATAGAAGGAGATTGTTATTTCTATCAGTTGATGCTGTTTAATTGGCACACCTGTGTGTAGAAATATTATTTTAATAACTAAAATAGTAGAAAACCTGGCAGTATAACTTTGTAATTGTTGTATAGGTAACATAGCAACCTCATTACTGGATCTCTGTACCTGAAATCGGTGAGCAGTCAGGAGTTACAAGGAGTAGCGAGTGCTATCTGATAGTAAGGAAACCTCTGTACCCTTTGTAACTCAATGTCAGGGTTCATCCACATTCACTGGATGATTTCCTGTGCTAGGCTGAAGTACTCTTAAGTTCTGCTTGTCTCTACAGTACGTGGCACTACTCTTTCACTTGGATCAATGCCTATTGTTCAAGCTGGCAAGCACTTACACGAAGAGAGATGTTGCTAGATCCGTCTGCTGGAGCAACTACGTCCTTATCCTCTCTTTAGGTTGTGTCGCTTATCTTCTAAGTGACGCACTTGCAGAGAGGGAAGGAGATCTCAGTAACTTTAAAGAAAATGGAAAACTGCTCTTGAAAAGCGTACAGAGTGGGTGTCTTTTGGCCTATTATGTCAAATATGCATAAAGGAGTAGCGGCGTGATGCCAGCTGAAAGTACAGCTGCACGTGGCACTGCTTCCTCCTGTCAGAATTTTGAAAATAGGTCTTGTTTTCTACAGAGAAGCAGATTACAGGATAGAAGAACTCTTGTGCTGTGCCATTTCTAAAGGCTGACTTTTGCAGTGAAATACAATATTTTTTGGCAGTTTTCTGTTAGACGCTTAACATGAGTTCTGGGAAAAGTCTAGTACGGAAGCAAATCATTATGCAATGCACTGTCACAATGCCAAATATATTTCTCAGTGGAAAATTTGGTGCTGCAATTTCTTGAACATTTTTAAAAGATTAGAGAATCTGAAATATATTATCTTTTAATTCTTTGTTATTTCTTTTAGAAAATTATATGCTGGCTTTATTTAGTAGTTTTATTTGCAAGTCTTTATTTCTATGTTTTCTTGCAAAGGGCTGATGATGCCGTCAATTTACTATGAAACTAAATTCAAATGTGTACTGCAAATTTATTGGTTACTAGCGTTATATTGTGGTACTGGTTTTTTTTTCAGCATTCTAAGAAGAGGGCTGTATATGTAGGAAAAGAATGAGCTCTTTGTAGTTCTTAAACACACACACACACACACACAAACAAACAAAAAGCATTAAACTTAAGATCATTTATACTTAAAATAAATTGTTGGGTTCTGGTTGACATTTCCTAGTAGTTAATGACCTCTCTTAGGGCTTGGGTTCTTTCAAGTATCTCACTGCCAGATGGTCCTTTCATCGGTCACTGATTCATTTCTGAATTTCTGAAGGCAGAAATGTTTCAAGAAACATGTTATTTTCACTACAAATGGCCAAATTTATTTGGTTTTCTTGATTTATTTTCTGAAGATTGAGTGGATAGATAATGTATACATGTATGTACATAATTGTTTTCTTGAATACACTAATTTACAAAAGCAGCTTCAAGTTAAGTATATGTTAGGTACTAAAGCCGAAGTTAAAGTTGTGTATGTTAATTACAGGTTTATCAATAGATTACATGGAGAACAAACTTTACTGGATCAGTTCAGGAAATGGAACCATCAATAGATGCAACCTGGATGGTGGCAATCTTGAAATAATAGACTCAATGAAAGAAGATTTACCAAAAGCCACAGCTTTAACCATAATGGGTAAGTCCAGTTGTAATAGTAATTATGTTCAAACAATTGGATGCTAATTAATTATTAACTATTATTAACAGGACAATAACCTGAAAAAAAATATCACTATTTTATTGTAGACGGTTCTTACAGTATATGTGAAACTTGTTTTTGTGAGTTTTCCTAAATTGAAGATTTGGATTCTTGGGTGTCTCCTGCATAATATTCTGTGTTAAGTTGGTTGAAAAATTAAGCTTTTCATTTTTATACATCGCCTTTTAGAAACGCTGAGATAATTTAAATGTTTTTAGGAATTAAAAAAAAAAAAGGACAATTTTCTAAAAAGGAGTCTTTAAAATTCAGATATTCAATGATATATTCTGTATTGTATCTCTCATATGTAGCTATGACTCCTGGCCCTCACTGGAACTAGGATACAGAGTGTTGAGAAATAAGTTTGAATCAGAACCTAGTGCCTTATGTCCTTTTGAAGATGACTAGAAATATAATCTTTCTGTTTTTCCTCTAAATGCTTTGCTCACCTCTGTACTAATTTAATTCAAAATTATTTGAATTTGTCAGATTTTCTGAGAAATTCTATTGATGTCTATATTTTTGTTGGTATAGTTGACTCATGAACAGCTAGTATCCTTTAAAAAGTATTTTAGTTAGTTTATTAGCTGTGCACATATGTTCTTTTCAAAATTACGTTAAATAATCTCCACAAACTGTATATAATCAGTGTATGTTAAGTCATATTTTAAAGCAGTAACTGCTTAAAGAATGTTATGAAAATATTTAACAAGTATTGAATCATAAAAGTTGTCAAAATCAGTTGGAGAGGTAATGCTTCTATATATACATTCATAAACAAAAGCATGTTTTGTGTCAGAAGGAGTTATGATTGTTAATACGGAAAAATTGTCTTTCATTGATTAGATTGTAACTCAAAATTAAATAAATAGATGATCTTTACTTCAGGGAGCTATTGGAGGTTTTAATATGAGATGTTGTAAAGAATATTTGTTCTTACTGTCACTGAAATATCTATTGTATCAAGTCTTTATCCATGATTCACAGAAGCTACAAGGCTGATGGTCCATCTGGGATATAGAATGAAGAGTTTATAGCTATCATTTGAAGAAATATTTCATGCTTGTTTCGGTGAAAGTAGCTGTTTTTGCCAGTATGGAAAGGCAAGAACTTCTGCAGCTTAGTTTTTAAACATATATATAAGTAAATATAAACAAAGTGCAAGATTTTGCACTCGAATCAGGGTAATCTCAGATATACATGCAGTCTGGAAGTCTGAAATCCATGAGAGTAGCCCAGCTAAGTAGGGTTTAAGTATGCTTGTGGCTCAGAAGGGCAACAATATCTTGGGCTACATCAGAGGAGGGATGAACAGCAGGAGGTGGCCCCAAGGGAGGGGAATGTCCCTATCTACTCCGGTCTTGTGAGTCCCCATCTGGAATACTGCGTCCTGGTCTGGGGCTCCTTAAAACAGGAAAGAAGTCATGATTTTTGAACAAGTCCAGAGGAGGACCATGAAATGATTAGAGCTGGGCTGGCTCAGTTTGGAGAAGGCTGTGGAGAGAGCTCTTTATGGCCTTCCAGTATTTTATGGAAGGTCATAAATGGTAGGGAAATCAATTTTTTACGTGGGTAGTTAGTGATATGTTAAGGGGAAGTGGTTTTAAACTCAAGGAGAGAAGATTTACATTAGATGTCAGGGGGAAGTTTTTCACTGGGAGGATGGTGAGACACTGGAATAGGTTGCTCAAAGAGGTTATGGATACCCTGTCCTTGGAGGTACTCAAGGCCATGTTGAATAGGGCCCTAAGCAACCTGATGTAATATTTGATCTATGCTGCTGCAGACGAGGTTACCATCTGTTAATTGGAACTTGATGGTCCTTGAGATCCCTTCCAACCCAGGCCATTTTATGATTCTATGATATAGAAGTTTAGGATTCCTTATTTTTATGTGTGATAGGTCTTCCTACTTGAAACTAGTAAAAACAAGATGTTTTTCTGTTTGTTCTGCTTTTTGGTTTTGTATTTATTTAGGAACTACTGTTGTGATAAATTGCAGTATGACAGCAGAGTATTGTCGTACACATTGCAGCTTACAATACCGTATGCACTGATTTAAAAAAAATAGTTCATGTTTTTCATTCATTTCTCCTGCACATTTTAATGTTGTTGAACATACTGTAGCAACACAGATACCTTGTGTTTTCCTAAAGTTCCTATAGCTTTACATCAGCTTCTTGTACAGAGGCATTGGTAGATATAAAACAAATTAGAATCATTTTTTGACATTGGGTATTTCTTCAGGTAAAACTAGTGTTTTAGACAACTTAATTTTATTAATTTATTTAACATGTTACGTATATGATTGTGTTGTGTTGTTGATTTACGTTTCCACTGGGGCAGAAAGAAGAGATGGACAAGTGAAGTATTTTCAGACTTCAGAGTAGGCTTCCTAGGTCATAATCCATTGGTCAGTTGTTTTTGATCATTTTGATCTAAGCAGATAAAACTAGGAAAGAATGAAAGAGTGAGGTAGTTGTTCTTGCATAGTGACTATAGTCTGATCTGAGATAGCCATTGTCCTTAAAGAAGGCACAGGCGCTTAATGGATCTTATGACAGCTTCCAAGACCTTTTGTTACATCTTACGGAATATGTTCCTGAAGTTTTTTTCTAGCTAACCATTGTAAACTTCTTGGAGGTCAGTTCTCATTGTTTCAGATATTTGCTGTTTAGCTTTAAGATTTTTTTTTATTCTTAGATCTTCTAGTGGAAGTATACAGAAGGAACGTGAGACATGTTCCTTCCTTGGCATGAAAAAATAATAACAAAAATGTTGATGTCAAAGTGGCTCTCAGGTTTATCTTCAAGGAAAATGGGAATAAGTTATATAATCCACTTCTTTCTGTACTTTATTTCTTCTATTTATTGTTTTTTTGCTCAAGTGTCAGTCATCTTTATCTTTCCATAGGCTAAGCTTCAGAATACCTAGTATTTTGCTTCCTGTCTTCGCTACATATTTTGGTACATGATATGTATACAATGAAAATTATATTCCTTTAGAAAGTAAAGCATTTCATATGTCCAAAATTACTTCTTTTCCATGTCTTTAAGCATATAAAATTTAATTTATCCCATTATCTTTTTGTATTACTAAAGTGTTGCTATAAACCTGTGATGAAATTCCAGTTGTTAGTCCACTTTTTCTCCAAATGCATGTTCACTGTGTGGGAATGCAATAGCAGCTATTTTTAATTAAACCACTATTCAGAAATGTGCATTAATGCTTTTGTTGAGTACCTCTCACTGTTCATTGTTTGACATTTGGTCAGTGGTAATTTTCTTCTGCCATTATATTTAGCATTCATTTTATTTTGTTCAAATCCTGTGAAGATTCTTGTGATCTTTTACTAGTTTCTCTGATTCACAGCACTCATTTTTAACACCTACTACTGACACCGTTTACAAATTGATAACAAATATATCTACTGTTTTGAAAACTTGTTATGTTCCTTCTGAGAGAATCTCTGATTTTACTGTGTGATACAGTGGTACACTTTTCAAGATTAAGAAAATGAGAATACATTTTCTGTGCTTGTGTTAAGGTTCACCCAAGTTTAAAGTATGATATCCGTATCTGATATTTGCACTTCTCCTGGTAGCTGCATAGTCTTCTGTCGGTGATACTTGAGTGGATTTTATATCGACTCCTCACATCAATGTAGTTTACATAAAATTACAAAGTTCAACTAACTTCATTAGAAAATAGGAATATGATGTAGATTGTGTAATGAAGACATAATTTGTTGTGCATTGGTGATTTTTTACAATAAATACTTGTGGCTCAAAGGGAATGTTCTGTGGTGATGATGGGTGTTAGTATTTCTCTTGTCATACTTAATAATACAAAATATAATAACTTCATATACTCAATGGTTCTGTGTATAAATGCTATTTGTATTGGTATTAATGTAAAAAAAAATCAGTTATACACCAAAATCAGATATATAATAGCCTATTAATTGGACTGATGATAATAGAACAGTGTTTTTTTGAGCAAGAATTGTTTATAATGCACGATCAAGGTGTATTATCAAACAAAACAGTGACTATTTTCTTTTAGACAGAGCGTTAGTTCATGTTAACAAAATATGTTTGTGCTACCTTTACTTTATGTCATGTGTTTACCTGACAAATTGTTTTTTTCTTTTTTATTTATTTATTTTTCCTAAACAAACTTTAGAAAACTTCACCATAATGCATTTCTAATAACTCAAGGGTTGGGAACGGCAACTTTTCTGAAAGTGATTGCTAAATGGAAGGGGCTGCTTCAATCAGGAAACTTCAGATACATACACCTTAATTTTCCAAGTCATCAGTCTTCTAATTGCTGTAACACCATTCATTACATTAGTATTAATATATGAAATATATCTAGGCAATTTGCCCAGTTCTAAGTACAGTACATAGTTGTCTTCCATAAATACTCAAGCTATCATTAATGAAAACTAATGGCCCATCAAAATTTGCATTCGGAGTACAGCTTGAAATCTCCAAAGGACTGTCCACAATGCTAGTGTAGCAATTTTTGGCATTTTAAATTGCTGTTTCCCAGTATGTTGCTGCACTTAATGCTAATTACCCAACATAATGGATAAATACAACACTTTTTAATATTTATTACAGCACTATTTCAGCAAGAAGATTGTAACTAATGATCAAACAACTTTCTTGTTAATATAATCAAACTGGTTTGATATTTAAAGATTTCTAATAGTTATCTCTTTACTATTTTCTGAAATTGTTTTAAGTTGGGTCAAGTGGTTTTGAAAGAGACCTCAACTATATTGTAAATATAAAAACAGATTAATTATGCCTAATACTTAACTAGCAATCAGAAATTATTCATCTAGTGGTAGAGTGTATATGTAAAAGGAAAATGAAAATGTTCAAAATTCTGATTAGAACTGTGCTTTTTTGTTGTTGTTGTTTTTTTTAAAAAAAAGCATTATAACATTTTCTTTTTGTGTGAGTATAATGTGATGTGTCATGTATCACTCATCCAGCAGTTTCTGAACACCTGAATTCTGTGTTCTTTAATGGCATAACTGAACGGCTAGAACAAGTTAATGCTTCTTGACAGACAGACATAAGAAGTTATACCTTGCGATGCCTGTGGTGTGGAATTTGATTTTTTTTGTTTGTTTGTTTTAATATATCTGGAATTTCCAGTTTTTCATTTCACTCTCTTAAATGTTCAGACTTTTCTTCCTTTAATCTCCCATACTGTATCCTTATGTCTTTGAAAAACTTTTAGTGCACCATATAAAATCTGTGTGTCAAAGAAAAATAAGTACTAGCTCAATAAGAGCTTGCAAACTGTATTTCTAAATAGTGTTTACCCAGGTGTCATGTTAACAAGAGAGGTAATCAGAAGAATCTTTATGAAGCACATTTTCCATATTTTTTTGTGATCGGTTTTGCTTTGTCCTTTTTAATAGTATAGATGATGTGAGGTGTTGCTCACCCTCTCTATTCACAGTCCAGTACTCTTAGGACTGCTAGTGAATCTATATAGTGCTGACTTATCTTCTATTTATTGTATCTGTTGTGAAAGGAGGTAAAGAACTCTATTATCTTGCATTTCTGACAAAATAGAAAGTGCTTGGATGCTGTTCACTTAATGTGCAACAGTCTCATCTAGTAGCAGAGTAAACAAAGACACGTTTGAACATACAGTTGGTGATTCAGAAATTGTTTGTCTCTCTACTACTACTTAAAGTCAGAAAGGAAAACATTTGTGGTAAGGATAATCACAGATGATTGAACTTCCTCACTGAGCACATTACACTTTCATATTGTGGTAAAAGATATACAGAGTTGGTTATTTGAAGATTTCGCTTATTTACTGTCCCTAAAGAGGTAGTCACCAGGTTGCTGTTTGGTAGTCTGACAGAAGTTTAGCCATAATTTCAGACAAAACACTAGATAGATGCCTTAAAGAATTTGGTTATTTCTTGAAAAAGATATTTCAAAAAAACAAAATTGTATGTGTTTTCCTTACTTCTGTCGCTCCACTCTTTACTTATTCTCTGAGTGGGTTTGGATACATAAAATGAGTTCTGGTATTTACTGTGAACCTTATGACAGTAAATTTCAAAATTATATAATGGTCCATTCTGACTTGTGCTCAGAGAATTTGAATATTGATATAATTTATGTAAAAGCACTTAATGAAAAAGGCTGGACTAAGCCTAAAAGATAGATTATCCTTTCTTGTGGGTCATAATCTCATGCAAACAAGTAACAGAAAAAAATTTACTATGACTTTCTGTGTGCATTATGTCATACAGGTACCACTATTTATATCATAAAATGGTCTTTTCTCTCAGCTAATTCCAGCAAATTTGGGTGCTTAAGATAATAGATTTTCTTTACAATTAACTTAGGTTTCACCTGAGAGTTCAACTTATGTCTCCAAATCTTCATATGCAGAATGTTTTCATTCTTTGTTTTTTTGTTGTTGTTGTTTTGTTTTGGTTTTTTTTCAGAGTATATATTNGAGCTTGCAAACTGTATTTCTAAATAGTGTTTACCCAGGTGTCATGTTAACAAGAGAGGTAATCAGAAGAATCTTTATGAAGCACATTTTCCATATTTTTTTGTGATCGGTTTTGCTTTGTCCTTTTTAATAGTATAGATGATGTGAGGTGTTGCTCACCCTCTCTATTCACAGTCCAGTACTCTTAGGACTGCTAGTGAATCTATATAGTGCTGACTTATCTTCTATTTATTGTATCTGTTGTGAAAGGAGGTAAAGAACTCTATTATCTTGCATTTCTGACAAAATAGAAAGTGCTTGGATGCTGTTCACTTAATGTGCAACAGTCTCATCTAGTAGCAGAGTAAACAAAGACACGTTTGAACATACAGTTGGTGATTCAGAAATTGTTTGTCTCTCTACTACTACTTAAAGTCAGAAAGGAAAACATTTGTGGTAAGGATAATCACAGATGATTGAACTTCCTCACTGAGCACATTACACTTTCATATTGTGGTAAGAGATATACAGAGTTGGTTATTTGAAGATTTCGCTTATTTACTGTCCCTAAAGAGGTAGTCACCAGGTTGCTGTTTGGTAGTCTGACAGAAGTTTAGCCATAATTTCAGACAAAACACTAGATAGATGCCTTAAAGAATTTGGTTATTTCTTGAAAAAGATATTTCAAAAAAACAAAATTGTATGTGTTTTCCTTACTTCTGTCACTCCACTCTTTACTTATTCTCTGAGTGGGTTTGGATACATAAAATGAGTTCTGGTATTTACTGTGAACCTTATGACAGTAAATTTC
This sequence comes from Odontophorus gujanensis, assembly GCA_013399175.1. Classification (NCBI taxonomy): domain Eukaryota; kingdom Metazoa; phylum Chordata; class Aves; order Galliformes; family Odontophoridae; genus Odontophorus; species Odontophorus gujanensis. The sequence goes on along the minus strand of VXAB01005743.1, from coordinate 100,767 downwards.
AAAATTATATAATGGTCCATTCTGACTTGTGCTCAGATAGAGAATTTGAATGTTGATATAATTTATGTAAAAGCACTTAATGAAAAAGGCTGGACTAAGCCTAAAAGATAGATTATCCTTTCTTGTGGGTCATAATCTCATGCAAACAAGTAACAGAAAAAAATTTACTATGACTTTCTGTGTGCATTATGTCATACAGGTACCACTATTTATATCATAAAATGGTCTTTTCTCTCAGCTAATTCCAGCTAATTTGGGTGCTTAAGATAATAGATTTTCTTTACAATTAACTTAGGTTTCACCTGAGAGTTCAACTTATGTCTCCAAATCTTCATATTCAGAATGTTTTCATTCTTTGTTTTTTTGTTGTTGTTGTTTTGTTTTGTTTTTTTTCAGAGTATATATTCTTTTGTGGGAGTACAGTTACTGTAATGGAGATAGTTGCAATCCTGAAAAAACGTTCATCATGAAACACTTAACTGTCTGGCTATGTGTAATACTTTTCTTAAGTACATAAACTGCATCCTGGGTAATAATACTTTAAAAAAAAAAAAGTTAAAACTGAATTTGCTGCACACTAATTTTTGGAAATGCAGTGTTTCCTAAGTTTAAAAGTTTTTTGATCAGAGGTCTTATTTTTGGTTCCTCTACAATAACAACTTTGTTTTTCTGAAATTTAAATGCTGATATGTTAAATTTGCAAGTATACATACTTCTTCCATTTAATTATTTCACTTAAGATCCTTAAAAGATAATAAATGTTTTGAGGAAAAAAGAGGAAATATTCATACTTTTTTCTTCATGTAGAACATTGCTTAAAATTGTATTTCACAGTCATTAATATTTGGATGAAATGCGAACTTGCTGCAAAGCAATATATTTTAGCCTAAGCATGTTCGTGTATTTGCATTTACATTGTTCCAGTTGAAAAATGCACTTGAAAAATAGATTATTCTGACTTCCTAGAAAGGTAGCGTCAGAATTGCATTTTATTTGACTGATTAGATTTTACTAATAAAATTAGTAAATTACTAACAAAATTAGATTTTTATTTTTATTACTTCAAGTCTAGGAGTTCATCTATGTCCAATTTATAACTTTGAACTTAGAGCATAAATGCCTGTGACTTTTTTCTGAGGTGCTAAACTACAGAATGTTAGTCAGTCAATGCAGAACTTAGTGACCATGAAATAGCCTGCAGTGAGGTGGAAGGAGACCATCTTACTGCTTAAGTTTTGCCTAGGAGGTAAGGTCTCAGGAAGGATGTTGTGGCATTCAAGTAAAAATGAGAGACAGGGACCATGAAATATACTATGGACACTGGAACCTACATGTAAACCTTGAATTTTGAGACCATCACATCAAAAAGCTGTGCATCCTCCAGAGACTAAGAGAGCTAATGTGGTCAGGACTTTAAGTCAGAAGATAAACTATGGTTTCTCTGTCAGTATAGAGTCATTATATCTTTTGAGTTTAATATAAGACCTGATAAAAATTATATTCTGGTATGCTGGGAGATAAAGGCTGCCTTTCAATTTTTCCACTAATCGATACTTATTGATTATTATTATTATTATTTTAATTAACAGCATTAAAAGGAATTTTGTTCACTCATGAAGAGAAAAATCAGCAGATCTTCTGTATGGAGCTAGGCATTTTAATTTAGTAGAAGTACTGTCAAGTTAGCAGCATTTGCAGCAGAAGAGGAACCAGGGAAGACTGGCTTCCTGTTTCCTGTATCTTAAAAACAGTAACTTCAGCTTCTTTTTATAACTTTTATCATCTTTTTATAACTTTTATCCTAAGGCCTCAGCTCAGTTTTTCTCCTCCTCTTCTGCACAACAAATCTCCCTACTGCAGGGACCATCCCCCCCCCATTCCCATTTACAGAATTTGCCATCGTGATGCCCTGTTTTCCTCTCAAATCTTTTAAATGCCTCTACTTGTTTCTCTCCACTCCATTTTCCTTCTTCTCTGTGTCAAGGCAAAGCACATGCTGTTACCTCTCTGGAGCTACATGTAAAGTGATAAGTTGGCCATTTGGCTGCCAGCAAACAAGAGGGCTTCGACCATTCAATCATTCAGCTATTCTGCAGTATACTGGGGTTCAAGCAGACAAGATTTTATACGGAATGTCTTGTGAAGTTGGCAAGGAAATAGGACATATGTGTTCTTAGTTGTCCTTCAAAAGTGAATCTGTATTATTGTAAAGATTGTTAGCTCTGTGCATTGATTTCCTGCCTACCCCCACCCAGGATTTTAGGTATTAGCAGAAGTACTTAATGTCTTTATTGTGAAAAACAGTAATCAGGATGCTGATGTTCCTGTTGTACCCAATAGAAATAGCTAGCAGTGCTTTACATTGTTGTTTTTTTTTTTCTCTAGAGCTAGAAACATCCTAAAGTTCTTCACTAAAATAATGCTTTTATGCAATGTCTGAAGGATGACATTAAGAGTTAGCAATGGCTAAGTGTTTTCTGTATGTTTGGTGTGCTCTGTGTTGCAGTCTCACCCAGATAGAAAAGGACTGTTTTGCTTTGATTCCAACAACCATTGAGACTGATGAATAGATGGGAACAAGCTGGCTGAAATTAATTGTGATAAAAATGAAAAAAAAATTGTTATAAGGGAAACAACTGAAGGCGTTGGCATTGGTTAGGTAAGGAGCTCTTCATTGTGAACATTCAGTTGCAAAGATTTAGCTGAGTTCTCATTTTGGAAGTTAAGTTAAAGTTCGTAGATGTTTAGTGTTAAAATCAGTAAGCATTATTACTATTTGCATTCTTCGTTTGGAATTACTTGCTTTTTCAGTAATACGCATTTGTAATTTCAGACCATTCTTCACTTTCCACTAGATTGAACTGTTGCCATGTAACTCATGGGAGATATTTATGTAGAAGATAATGTTTGTATTAAACAAATCATCTCACCTATATTGTGTAATGCTGGTGCCACTGTATGTGAAATTTCAAAGGCTTTTCTTTTTTCCTTTCTTGGCACATAGCAATTCACAAAAACATGTCATGGTCGATTTCAATAGCCTGATTCTGAGGTTGTGACAGTCTCAGATGTGATACAAGGGTGAGCAGGTCTTGGGCATCCTTAGTTCATGATACTTGACTAGTCCCTGCCATAAGATTATCTATTATCACTTCAGTGTCATCTTTGAAACACAGGCAGGAGGTTGCTGTTGTGAAACATAGTTCTAAGGTCTTGATGTCATCCTTCAGATCTATATTAAAGCTAATTAATCATTTTATATGCATGCAAATATAAGGAAATAGCGGAAGACTGAAGTACCTTTCTAGAGTTCTGATTTCAACTACTTTCAACCTTTACTGTCTTCCATGCCTTAGCGACAGGGAATTAAATTTCTGTATGAGTGCTTCAGAGAAGGTTTTTGGAAGAGTATTTTTCATACTCTTTCCTATTATTTTCATTTCTTTCTCATACTCTGTTTCTTGACAAGTCAGCTTAAAATTTTTTCTGTTTTCCTTTATTCAGTGTTTTTCACTTTGTCCGTGTTGCAACTTATTTTATAGCCCACTTGTATGTGTGCATGAAACTTGAAATATTCAAAACTTGATAAGAATACTGCCCAATATAGGTTTGAGGTAAAGCAGTAAAGTTTACTACTGTAAGGAAATGGTAATCCATTAACACTAGCATATTTTTTTTTTGCTTTCGGTAGGTGTAAAATAGACTAACAAGCTCATTAACTGCAGAAGCTCTTGCACGAATTCCAGCAGGCCCTAAGTCAGTTTCTAAGTTGTATGATAAGAAAGGGCACTGATAAATGTTGTGTTTTTTCAAACAAAACTAATGTTTATATTTAAATGATACTTCACAATAACATTTTTCTGAAGTGATGTAAGTGAAACTGAGACACTATAACTGTGTACATCAATTTTTTGACATTTCTTTTGAATACCTTATTTTCATACACTATTGTTTCAATTGTCATGAAGAAGATGATTTTTACAGTAATATGGCATTTGCATCTTAATTTATTTTTAATGAAAATTCACATTCCATAGTAATTAATGTGGGTGCATGAAAGAGATCAAACATGTTTTCTAGCCTCATTTCTCATATAATATTGCCTAAATTTCAGGGGAATCTTTGACTCATGTATGCTGTTTTGTATTATTTTAATATTATGTGAAAATTATGATGATCCTTTTTATTGTTGTTATCAGTGTAAAGTTGGTGATTTCCATCTTTAAGACAGTAACAAGATTCATAATGATTTTAATGATAATTTTCATACTTATTAATTTGAACATTCAAGTTAGTGAAAACTTGGAACTTGAGCTCCTGTTTTCTTTACATACTTAATAAATGAATATAAAAATTTCCATGGACACATCCTCTTTTGCAGTAGTACTGAATGTGTGTTTTCTAATTTTCACTTATAAATTGAATATAACTCACAATTCTTTCTTAAATGTGGTCTGAGCTCAAAAGATTTTTCCTACTTTGTTTTCAAATGTATGTAATTCATAATGATTGCTCCTCTTAATTTTCAAAACTTGAAATTTTTACAGATAAAAAGCTTTGGTGGGCAGACCAGAACTTAGCTCAGATTGGTACCTGTAACAAACGAGATGGAAGAAACCCAACTATCTTGCGAAACAAGACTTCAGGAGTTGTGCATATGAAAGTATACGATAAAGCTGCACAGCAAGGTAAATTTTAAACATTTTTAACTAGCTTTTAGGTTGTATTATATCTTTTTCCATGTTACTTTCCAAACATTCTTAGAATAAAAAAAGTTGTCATTGTAAATCAATTATAAAATGTAAAATGTTTTACTATTGAGTATATTATTAATTTAAGATAGATGATTTTGTCATCGCATTTTAATTTATTAGATACTTTACATTTTACACTGTAGTGGGATATATTGGCTGGAGTTCTATAAAGAACCTGGGTTTAAATTTTTTGCAAAAAAAATAGAGTTGATACGTGCACCTCATCTCAAATTATTGGAAGTTTAAATAAATATTATTTAAATAAATGAAGTCATTAACATTTGAGATTACCTACTGCCTTTATGGCCTGTTAATTCATTTAAGTTGACAGAAAATACAGCAGAAAAAATGGGAGAATACTACTAATACTGAAGGAACTTAATTAGCTAAGTGGGATTTGATGTAATATGAATAAGTGTAGTTTGAAGTCATGCACAGAATTTTATGAATTTGGAGGTTACTAGGGAGGAAAATATTTGAGATTCCTTAGAAATAGATTATTTCTGATTCCTGCTGCTTTCAAAGCACTGATGGTTCCACTAAGAGAGATAAGTATGAGATCTCCATGAAACAAATCAGTTCCTTTTGCAAAGTAGCTTACCAAAGAGCACAGAATCAAGTTAAGCTTTCTAATTTCTAATGGACAATCCGCAGTCTAAGTATGGAGCTAAGTTGCTTGATGGACACTAAGTAGTCCAAATACCTCATTATCCTCCTTCTATGTAGGAAGAAACATTTAATACCTTTTTTTTATTAACATACACATGACTTTTGTGTAATTACGTATAATTACATCTTTGTCAGATATGCGGTAATTTTAGACATTTGATGTGCACTAGTATTCCAGCATGAAGGTTATATCTCATGAATGTGCTGCTATTACTTATCCAGGATCCTATTTTGTGGCCTGTGTGGTTTACTGAACATACTCAGAAAATGGTGGATGATGGTTACACTTCATTTGAGAAAACTCTGAAGCTTATCTGTAGCTGGAAACCCAGAGAAATAAAATCTAAAGTCAACTGAATACTTTTGTGTGGTTCTAAGAACACTTAAAAAGCCACTTAACACATTGCAACTCAAAATGTTTAATGAAAATAACAGTGATTTGAGCTGAAGTAGAAGACTAATAAAAATCATTTAAAGTTTATTTTTAAAAGAAATTCCTCAGAAATGAAAGTTCTACTGAAATTGAAATTCACACCAAGGCTATTCACTGTACAGTTGCTAGATTTTTCCCTCAGAAATTTCACACTGTTGAGAGACCACCTTCATAATTGTCAGATGCATTAGTTGATGTACTGGAATGAACATCTTTCAGCTACAAAATTTGCTACTTTTATTGTTAATTTATTACAAGTAATTTCAGAAGTCCTAACGTAATCCTAAGAACACAAGTGATTAAGAATGGCTTTTGTAGCTCTTCCACTTCTTTCTCTAAGTAGTCATATATTACTCTCTTGTATTGACAAAGCTACTACAATTTTACCAAATTTTTGCTTTTGTTTTCCTTTTTTTTTTTTTTTTAATGGAAGATGAATGCTTAAATCAATGCAAAGGGCATTAGGTATGGACTGTATTCTTGAAGTTGTCAACTTTTTCTTCATACACAAGCCATATGGGCATCATTTGTTGCTCCCAAATCTTAGATGTACAAATTATGTGGGATTTTTTTCATAAGTGAGATTCAGTCCTGGTGATTAGTCAGTAAGATTCCAGTTATCCGTGGAATAGTTAATTGGCTGGTCTATTTCATAGGAATTTCATCTTTTTTTTTTCTCCCTGATCTTTCATGAGCAGATTCTCATGTTCAAGTTATTAAAAATCTATCAGAGTTCTTCATTATTCTCAGCCTTCACTTTCAGGATTCAGCATTATTCATTCAGTTCCACATTGAGCAATTTCCAGGAACGCTTTATATGAAACCTAGAACATATGGAAGATGCTTTGAAAGTCATACCCTTTCATGTGGTGTGATACAGATTCTTCTGGATAAAATGGTGCTATTATAGATTTTTTTACTCTACAGTTTCTCCATTTTTCTGAACATATGTAAGAATTTAAAATTTTACATATCTTTTGCATTTGTATTGTTGGATCGCTGGAACACATTTATGATTGCAGATGAAGAAATATCTTACAGTTAGGAATTCAAAAATAAATGCAATGAATACTATTCAGATCTATAACTTGAGTATCTTAAGTGTTTCTTCATGACACTTCAAATTTCTGAAATGTATTTATAATGTATTTATGAAATGTAATTATTGTGTATACTGTTTATTGCACATTTTGTTGAAAAGTGTGTGCTAAAAGAAAACCTTTCAATTAAGAAGTAGCATAGAGCTGTGATATCACTTTGGAGAGTGTCTCAATTATACTAGACAAGTGATAATTCATGGTGATGCAAGGTTAGTATAGCATATGATAAATTAATAAAATATGATCAATGGCATGTTATTGCTCCAGAGTAAGAGATGCCTTTTAGACTGTCACTGAAAATATTTCAGTGTTGCTGTTGACTAATTTAATACTATATTTTCTGTTTTATTGAATATTTTCACTGTAAAATGGAACTGCAAGAAGATGAATTATTTTTAAAAGATATTACAAAAAAATCCTTCTCGGTGCGTGGGTACCATAGGAGTGTAGCATTGCAAAGTATACAAATAACAGTATAGCCTGAAAAATTTTGTGCATATCTTAATTTTGCCAAGAATTAACTTGAACAAAATTTGTTTATTGTTAATATTAAAAACTGATAGTAACACACTTTTTTTTTAGTTAGGATTACAATGTTCCAGTTTTGTAACCTCATGCGTTTTCTGTCCTGTTATGTTCTAGGTAGCAATTCCTGTCAATTCAATAATGGTGGATGTTCCCAGCTCTGTTTACCAACATCTGAAACCACGAGAACCTGTGTTTGTACAGTAGGCTACAACCTCCAAAAAGATCGCATGGCGTGTAAAGGTAGAACTGTTTTCCATATTTATTTTAGCTAACTTCAGTTTTATGTAAACTTTGTTTATTTAGCTATGCTTAGCTTTTTGTGGAAACCTAAGAAATATTTTTCACTTTTTTTTTCTTTTCAAATTGTCAGAAAAGGAGACCATCTGATCCATCATTTGAGCAATATGTTTCATTCATCCACCTTATCTTAAAACTAAATTACAGACTAACCTGAGGGGTTGGGGATCTACTGCTATTGTATTACCCTTAATAAAATGTAAGGCCTGATTGCTATACAAAACAGTGAAAGGCACTTTATTTGTGAGCTGCCGTGATAGTTATAAATCTTTATTATTTATTCCTATGAGGTATTGCTGTATAGTTCATAGCAGACTATACATGGAAACGAAGTTAAGCATAAATGTGGCTTTCTACTCCAGTGCTTGCAATATTTAACTTGACAAAATTATTTTTCCTGCTAATATATTCTTTTGTACTTCTTCAGATAGTTATAAGCTTTAGTTGTGGGTAAATGTAAAACTGGTGGATGTTGTGTTTTTGAAGTTTTCTAGATAAAAACAGATTTGATTATTGAATTTTCCTTTAATTTTAAAGAGGTAATTTTATTTTTTATTTTCATATTTATTTCTTCTTTTTTCATGAAAACTCACGGAAAAAGCTAACAGGTAGTGTCCTATGCATACATACTTGTTTAGTATAGTTCATTTTGTTGACTCAATAGATTTCCTCTTGTTTGAAAGAAATCTTGTGATATTATATCTGTAATGTTTTAGCCTAAATTTTTAAGGTATTCTACTTTTTAAAAATAAAGGAGTTTTTAAAGAAATGATGTGAAGAAAAAGAAAACCTGTTTGTGTATCATAGTTAACTTCAAGATTTTGAGTTGCATATCTGTCATCATGCTACGTCATTTCCCTTAAACTTAGAAGAGTTGTTTTACTTGGAGATAAAAGCAACAAAATAATTGTTAGAATTTTGCTTATCAAAAGGTGTGATTCATTTCAAATGGTTCTTCCTACTTAATAGAAATTGATGCTTCTCTTGTATTAGTAATGTAACATAAATGTAGACATTTAAAATGTATCCAATACATGATTTTCTTTAAACTATGTACCTCTCAATTGTTTGTAAATGAAGGGTGCATGACTAAATGAAGTGAGATGAATCTCATTCCTCAAAAGTCAGTTCACATGGTCTCCAGTTGTGCTTTCCAGAAGTTCTGTGGAACTGTCTCTTGCTAAAAACATAAAGCATGGATGTGCTCTGAAAATATCATTAAATACATCATATTTTGAAATAGCAAAAATTTAAACTAAAAAAAAATATTACTAATTAATCGTAAGATGGTGCTTGAAATGGACAGCAATCCCCTCCTATTTGTAAAACTTTATTAATAATTAGAAATGTTATAATTCATGGATGGTTTTTCAAAGTGTTGTATTTATCTTTCTGAACAACTATGGAACAGTACAGGATAACTCTGTCTGTTGCTTATTAATTGCTCAAGTCTTATTCATGTGGAATTTCTCCATTTTGCTCTCCTTACGTATTTGATTTTTCCCTTAGGTATTGAATCATTTGTTATGTATTCTGTTCATGAAGGGATTAGAGGAATTCCTCTTGATCCAAATGATAAAATGGAAGCTTTAATGCCTATATCTGGAACCTCATTTGCAGTGGGCATAGACTTCCATGCAGGTAAATAATCTGTATACTTTATTGTATATATGTTAGATTTTTCCTACTGCTTTAAAAAATGGAAAAGAAAACAGCTCAAAAATTCTAAACAGAACTCTTCCTTCTTGTCAGTTTGGCTACTTCATCACACAAATATCACTAATCTGTTGTCAACAAATAAGAAGTTAAACTCATTAAACAATTCTCTTCTTTTGGTCTACCTTCTCTGTTGATGGTCTTTTACCTCTGCCTAGCAAAATTTCAAGTTCACTTTCTTTCACAGTGACTTCTTGCTTGCATATTTTACCTTCAAACCAGTGCCAGCTACTGCTCAGAGCTTTAGTTATATCATAGGTATGTCATTCACTGTCTGCTGGACATAAAAATCACTTTGAAAAATAGTGCTCTGTAGCTGAGAATTTACTGTATCAAATAGTGTTTTTGTGTTCTTTTTATCTGTTGTAGCTTCCATGGGAATAAATAAGAGGCATTACTTTTGGAGAGATCTACAGGATGGAATATTATTTGTCTTTGTAACACACAGGAATCCTTATTAGTTTAGTACAAATTAATTCAGTGGGTATTTTTCACTATAAAGCACGGGAGAGTGATTTCTCTTAAGACATTATGAGGTACCTAAAAATCAAAGAATATTCTCCTTTGTAATACGTAGACCATAGTGACTGGAATGTTTTGCATTGAATAAATAACATTTATCAGTACTTGAATACGTACACTTTTGCCTTGGAGCATCTTTGAACAGTTATATAAAAACATCATATTCAATGTATTTTACAGATATGTTTAATGAACATTTAATTTAGAGTATAAAATGTAGGCAAATAAGGTGTAAAACTGTAACTGAATATGAGAAAGATTCTCATCAGCGTCATCTGTGAAGTGAAAAAGCAAGGTAATGAATAGGTGTTTGATTCTTCACCCTTGACCTGGTTGACCTTGAGGAAGATGCCTTCAACAAGAAAACTGTAACTCTTAGAAAAAGAGGGAGTGGGAACACTGGCTGTTAGAGGTTGTCTTTCCTAGAGGGAATATCTCATCCTGCGGAACATCAATTAATGTCTATCAAATCAAAATGTGTATTGCAGCATACCTGTGATAGCTCTAACAACAGAAATAAAGGTAATTCTGCTTAAGGGATGTCATCACTTGGTTTTCCCTATCCGTTTACCAGTGGTACTTTGTGGCAACAGAGGGGTGCATGTCTGTGCTTTTTCCACCTCAAATTCTCAGCCTGGACAATGAGTTTTAGTAGTCAGTGAAAGTAATATTATACTCAAGTACTGCATAGTTGCCCTTCTCTTCCTTCTTAGGCAGCGGAATGGCACAGAAAACTTATTTAAGAAATACATTAACACCAATAAAAGAATGTTAGCAAAACCTTATCAGGACATTTATAATAAAAGATGAAGTTGGTCTTTTTTTTCCAATTTTTATTTGTTTATCAGATCTCACTCAAATTTATTACTTTTCTTTCCTAGTTAAAATTTTATATTATTTTTTGGTATTAACTTTTTTATGAACTTAATATGAATGATTACAAATTTTACAGTTACTAATATAGACACTTGGGCTAAAGTAACTAAATTAATTTGAGTTCTCAACGTGTTTTTATAGGTAATGATACCATCTATTGGACAGACATGGGTTTCAACAAAATTAGCAGATCTAAACGAGACCAAACATGGAAAGAAGATGTTGTTACAAATGGTTTGGGAAGAGTTGAAGGCATTGCAGTGGATTGGATAGCAGGTAGGCATTCACATGCCTTCAGGTATTGTTATGATTTCTGATAGTATTGCTGCAATGCTCTTGCATTTCAGCGCAAGACTAGAAAAAATGATTTACTTATTCCAATTATCCAGTATTTTTTGTTGTTACTTTCTTAATATATCACAATGGTGTTGTTTGGGGGTGTTTTGTTCATTTTTTTTTGGTTATTTTTTTGAGGAGTGGTGCATTGTTTTTAGGTGTGGAGTGGGTTCGATGTTCTTAAACTGAAAAAAATGTTTAACTTTCTTGTTTCTTATATGGGTGATCTCAATCGTGACAACCAGCAAAACTATTCTGTTCTTTAAAACAGAAGGCTAAAAAGGACTGAACATTAAAGTGTAAGATGCATACATTTAAAATACAGCAGTTAGTTTCAGCTTTTAATTTATGCATTTAAGTTTTTAACATTTCTGAACAGATGTTTTCTTTTTTCAGTAACTTCATGGTATTTTTCCTAGGTAACATATATTGGACAGATCATGGCTTCAACTTAATTGAAGTTGCCAGGCTCAACGGCTCATTCCGATATGTAATTATATCCCAGGGTCTGGACCAGCCAAGATCTATTGCAGTACACCCAGAAAAAGGGTAACATGACCATGGCTATGTTTTTGTTTAATGTCTGCATGTTTGCAGTGATGCTTTTAGGAATCAAGGCCTTTGTTCTAATACATAATCATCTAATAAAACCCAAAAGTATTGTAACGGTGGATGTATTTTGCTGTAACTGGACCCAGGTGGAAGAAAACATTCTTAACACATGCTGAAAATTTTGTGAGTCTCTGTTTGCATGCAGTACATATTTTCAATTTGCTAGCTTTCATTTTCTAAGACTATCATTTTAGCTGAAGCGTATCCATTGCATGGAAACTTGCTTGAATCTGTTAAGTACTTAAGTTTCCAGCAAATCCGAAGTCGTCACACTAGCTAATGAAGAGCTCAGTGTGATGGTAAAATAGTATAATGTCATATTCTCTGATAGTTACAAATATGAATATCATGTAACATCGCTCTACGACAACTGAGGACATTTCCCAGGGTAACTGAAAGCTATGTCAGATAAACACGTGGGTAAGAGAGTAACCCTTGTTAAAAATCATATCACTTTTCATCCAACTGCTTGATGAGACTACAACACATAATAGAAATAGTCAAGGTTCCAAAGCTGATATTAGGAGAGCTGCAAGTAACAGAGAAGCAGTAAATTCTGTAAAGGATTTCCATTTTTTCTTTTTTTAACTTTTTTTCTTTCTTTTTTTTTTTTTAATGGAATATGAAATGTACTTTCTGAGTTGATTTACAACTCAGCAAATTTTACTGCTGCAGTTGCCCTCCTGAAGTGTAAACCACGTGGTTTGTGCATCAAAGTCTTAAAGAAGCATTTGAGCAGCTACCTCCTACCAAACACAGAGACAAAGCTGCGTCACTCATTCTCCCCAGGCTCAATTAAATGAGTATCACAGTAAGTTCAGGAAAACAATTTCTGTATTCAGCCAGGGGAGTTTGAGCCTCTAGTAATGAAGAATTCTGACTTCTCAATGAGAAGTAATGGGAAGCAAAATGCTGCCTGGAAGATTGCCACAATTTCTTTTATGAGAATTTAGATGTAGAAGTGTGTATTCTGCACTTTTAAATGCATTTCTAATCTGAAGGTGAAAGTAAAAGTAGGCTTTATTTTCTGCGTAATGCAATTGCTTGTGCCACAAATCATTACAATTGAGTTTATATGCCACCACTGGTTGCTTGGCCATATCTGTTCACAGTTCAGGGTTTACGTTGTTCTTAAAGATCTGGATTATTATTATTTTTTTTTTTTGCTTGAGCTCAACTTGTTCTTATGTAAAGAAGAAAAAGATTAATAGCAACAAAAAAAGAAAAACAACCCCCCCCCCCAAAAAAAAAGAAAAAAGAAAACCCACAACCTTTGCAGAATATTGCATAAGAGTCCAAGCAAACTCTTTTGACCAGAAGAGTAAGCCAAACTTCTCCAGAACAGAAATTCGTTTACAGCCTAGTTTTACTCAGTGTATATATCATATACTTACACAGATAAGTTCTATGAACTCATAAAAGCTTGGGCTCTCTTTAATTCTGTGTCACAGAGTGCTCTTTTCAGATGAACTCCAATCAAAGGTAATTCATGCAACTAAGATAGCAATGTTTTTCTAGTGAAATAAATGTATATCTTTATAGATGAGGATAAAGGCTGCTTATCCTCTGCATTATTGTCATTTCTTTCCCTTTGTCAGGCAAAACTTTCAAAAGTGTCCCTCCCTTCCTGCCCTCTCCTTGCCCCTTCTTCACATTTTTCATTTCTCTTGAAGCTTGAGTTGACAGCTTTAAGAATGGAGAGGAAAATAGCAGTTATTTGATCTCATTGAATCTGCCTATTATACCAAGATATGAAGCAGCCAGCATACAGCTGGTTCGCAATATTATTTAAAGTTAAGAATATGTAGTCCTAGAAAGGAGTGTCCTTGTCCTTCATCAGGAATACTTATTCCTTTTAAACGTACTTGGTTTCCATTTTTCTTCTACAATTAACTAATTTTTCTGATGAGGCTCAAAACTGTGCTTGAAATATGGAGTTAAGGTCATTCTGAAATATTTCTTAGACTTTGAAGCTTCCTCTTTAGAAGACATTTGGGAAACTTCATTTGTGTTTGCAGGGTTGAAGTTTAAAACTCCAATTGTGTTTTCTTCACCGATGTCTTTTTAAAGTCAGTTCTAGGACTCATCAAAATTTTGCCACTTGCATCTGCATGTCAACTACTTATCTTTAATGTGGAATAGTTCCTAAAATATGATTGTCATTATTCTAGCATTCTGATAAATATCAAACAACTACATAGAATAATGCTGTGAACGTCCAAGTATTCTAGGTCATCTGAGAACACTGGGAAGATCTTTTTTTTTTTCATATGCTGTTTAATGGTTTCCTGATGTTAATATATCAATATATGTATAACCATTAGTTCTCCAATAATGTCTTTAGTAACATGGGTAACTTTTCAGGATTTTCTTTGGAGGCTTTGAAATTTTTTAACCTGGTAGTTATGTTTATTTAATGTTAGTTGTTTGGTTTGCTTAAAGAAGTAATCTGAAAGAATATTGTGTGCTTATTTGAAGAATATAAAATATTCACCTTTCTATAACCAACAATTAATTGATATCCTGTGTTAAGGATGTTCACCTCTGAGCGGATCTGTCAATGCAAATTCAGTTATGGATAAAAGTGCTGAGAAAAAAACAGTCTCAATAAAGAAAGCACTGTCCATAGATTCTTTAGCCTCATTCTGCTGTATCTAAAGCAACAGACTGAAAAGTAGAAAGTCAAGGCAGAAATTTATCCTAGCATCTTACCTTGAAGCAGTGAGGTGTCTGTGCCAGTAAGTATATGGCAATGCATACTTAGATAAGATGAAAATTTTTCCCATGAGCATTGGGGAAAGTTGTTCTTCTAGTCTCCCTTACTGTTTCCCAAACTCCATTCCTATTTAATACATTTATTATTTAGATGTACATCTCCTGTTTTATCGCAGTGTTTGTTAGTATACATTAGATGTGTGTTTCCAGTATTCGCTTTCCAATTTGGTTTATTCTCTTAACAACAAAACTATATTCTTTAAGCATAGAATTGAATACTGTCTTAATAATTATGATTTTAAGAATTACTTCATATATGACATCTCTAAAAAAATTGTATAAATAGTTTATCAAACAAGTACATCTATCCCCTAAAGGTTATTCAAAGATGTTTAGGTGTGATGATGTTTTAAAGTATCTGTTTGATGGTAATGGTGTACTCATTTTGTCTGCAATTGAAGGACAGCGTTATACATTTTCTTCTCTTTATTTTTATGCTAAATTTTAATAGGTGATTTCTGTAACATTTTAGGTATTTATTTTGGGCAGAGTGGGGACAGATCCCTTGCATAGGAAAGGCATATTTAGATGGATCTGAGAAGGTTGTTCTTGTGAGCCTGGGGATTGTGTGGCCTAATGGGATTTCCATTGACTATGAGGTTAGTTTGACTGTTTTTCATTATGATTTAAATTGTGCAGTGTTTATTATGTTTCATTAAATTCAATGTGTCTTCCACTTCAGCATACTCTTAGTAACTCTTAATGAAATTCTTGGGCAATATTTTTGATATTTCCTTTAAAATTAATCTTTAGGAAAATAAATTATATTGGTGTGATGCTCGTACCGACAAGATAGAAAGAATTGACCTTGAGAGTGGAGGGAATCGGGAGATTGTGCTGTCAGGGAGCAATGTGGATATGTTTTCAGTTGCGGTGTTTGGAGCTTACATCTACTGGTCTGACAGGTAATTTATTTTTCATAAGTATTTGAGTCTCAAAATGTTGTTTCAGTGCTAGGTGCTTCACCTTTGTAGGATTAGCCATTCCTTAGCAAGGTCACAGAATGGATCACAGAAAGCTGTGCAGTTTGAAAGAGAGGGTATTTGTGATACTGAAACCTAAAGCATATCAGTATCATAGATGAGAGCAGGATTTTTTTTTAACCTCTGTTAGATGAACTCTCCACTGCCCTTCAGTCATTTGTTTGGTGTGAAGTAGTTGAGGATTGTTGATCAGACATCTTCAACTTTTTTGGCAGAGCACATGCAAATGGCTCTATTAGAAGAGGCCACAAGAATGAGGCCACGGATGCTGTGACCATGAGGACTGGCCTTGGAATAAACCTGAAGGAAGTGAAAGTCTTTAATAGAGCACGAGAGAAAGGTTGGCTGTTCTTAAGGATGCTATTGTTTAATATTGCCTGGTGGTACTTTTTACATATATTAAAACATATAAGAAATTAAATATTCACTGATTTATGACAATAAATTTTATTAAATCTCCCTTCTTATTTTTTTATTTTTTGGTCTTAAGAGTATTTTTTTTTAGCTAAGGTTAATTTACTACTGAAAATATGTTATAAAGGTTCAACTAAAACCTTCCAAGTGTTTTAAGGAGAAAGTCTAAAATGAAAATACTTCCTATCATTTCGTTTTTTATTTTTTTCTTAAAGCACTCAATTCTTAGGAATGAGGTGGACCTTGAACTGTGCTTTAAAGAACAGCATTCTCAGGCTGTCTCAGATTTCTGTTGGAAAGCAGTATTTTTTTTTTTTCACAGCTAGAAAGTCTCAGTCTCTGTCTCTCACATATTTATTTCCCAAGATTCTTTGGTCTTTAATCCAGCTTTTTTTCGTGTGTGTGTGGGAGTATTGTAAATAGTTAGATATCGTTTATATTTAATTTGTTTTGCAATTGAATAGGCAATTATCATATACTGACTGAGAGTTATGATAGAAATGATGAATTTTATCCCCCACTAAAAATAATCTTTTAAGTATTCTTCTCTCCTAAAATTTTATTTCTGAAGAGGCTTTGAAAAGCAAAGATATTTGTAAGAAAATAGTGACAAAACTTAATCGCCTTTGTAAGCAACATGTATTTGTTTCTGTGAGCTAATGTCATTAAAGTCTATCAAAAATGATGATTATTTTTTCAGAGCTGCTACCAGATGAAATTTTAAGTACATACTCAAAAACACAGAGAAAGAAAATGCCATGTGAGGAATATATTTTTAAAGAATATATTTATAATAAAAACATATTTCTAGTGTTGTTAACACTCAGAACTTGTTTTAATCACAGCATCACATATCTGATGATCTAGTTTTTATATACATCTTTCCTAAATAACTACATTAAATATAAAATGTAAAATAAGTCTGCATTTTTAAAGAAAACATATTTAAAAATCAGAAGAAATGTCTTTCCAGTATTACCCAAAATAATTTGAATAGTATCGACAACAACAAACATATTTTTATTAATTTTACTAAGGAGTTCCACAACTTTTTTCACAGTTTTGTAGACATTATATTTTTGTGGATAGCAAATGTCCACAGGAAAAATAAATATATATTTTAATAAGGCTAGAAATAGTTAATGTCTCTTGCTTGGAAGGGCCTTCTGTATAGAATTAAGAAAATGGAGCAACTGGATAAAAATGCTTCTCTATGCATAATGATTTTTTATTGATAGCTTGAAAGATTTGATTGCATTAGGAATGGGAGAAATGGTTATTGAGGCTAAAAATTTTTTGATGTTAGTTCGAAAAACATAACTGAATGAATTTTTAATACATTTTTCAAATTTTACTAGGGTACAAATGGTTAATGTCTTTGGGAGGGGCTGTCAGTGAGCCAGGAGGACAAAAGGGAAAAAACAGGTGAAAAATACTTTTGGAATGTTTTTTCTATATCACTCTATTATATATTATCTATGTTTACTTTTAAGTTTGCTGAACTAGAAGTATTGCTCCTTAAAAAATGAAAAGGAATTAGTTAGTTTCCTGACCTTTTATTGAAATAAATAACTAAAAATAAGCAAACAAAACCAACCAACCAAACAATAAAAAACCCACACAAATAACCTGTGCTGATTGCCATGTGATCAGTGTTTTTTTCAAACACCTGTTTTACCCTTTCTGATGAGCCAGCCCTGCTACAGTGCTATTCATGAGGAGATTCCTATCCTTTAATTCTACTCTACATGTGTGAAAATATGCCCTAATTAATCTGTTTTTAGAACTGGCTGCTTTTAAAGATACTTACAGCTGGTGAACTGTGGAAACACTGAAGTTGACAAAGAGAGATTTTAGAAACCTGTGAATCTCTAACATGTATTTCCCTTCTTCTTCCCAAACTGTCATCCTTCCAAACAGATATTAACTTTTCTAGCCTAATAACGCTTCAGAAGCACTTTTAAAAGAAGCCACAAGCAAAAATATGTGCAGATAATTCTCCACATATTTTTTGCATGACTACAATGCAATATTTGTTATAACTTTGTCAAAATTCAACACTGCTAATGTTAACTCTCATTCCCCATTGTTTTTACTTAAATGTATCTTCATCTTGAAATGTAGCAGTTAAAAAATTCAGTCAACAGTACTTTCAGACACTACATGTTCCCTGACAATGATAATGGCTTTCTACCAGAAACTATTTAAAGTGTGTGGTTTTTTTTCTCCTTCACTGTCTAGAATACTTTCAGAAATGGGAAAATGACTATACTGAAAGAGCTGAGTTGTTATATGGAAAGTGCTGTCAGAAGCAAAAACTTATTTATCTGAACTAACTATAATTGTATTTCATACATAGTCCAAAAAATACAAAGGTAAATAGTTCCTAATTATTGACAATTACTGCAGTTTTAAATATTGCTTGTAACAAGTATGGTTTCTGTCACTATGAAGTTACTAATGTGACAATGATTATTTAATCATATATATTTGTCAGAGAGTTTTAAAAGTCAGATTTTGGAGTAAATTAGAACAAAATGTCAGGAAATATTTTTATTAAGAACAGGGAATAGAAAGAAACACTTCTGTACCTATTTTTGTTTTGATAGAAATTAAGAACACTACTGCATTGTGATGGTATCGAAATTTGTCTCTTTGTCTCTGACAGGTGTTTAAAAAAAAAAATTCAACACACTTCGAACAACTCATAATAGTCTCCATCCAAGTCTTTATCTGAACATAGAGAAAAACCTATTTAATCATTTTCCTTTTATAAAGTATATAAACTTGTGAATTGGAAGAATATTTATTAGTTATATTTCCTCATAGATGAGATACTTTAAAATTGGCTTTAGTTTGTTATTGAAGTTGTATTCCTTACTGTTTTGGCCTTCAGTTCACTTGTTTTCTAGAAAAATTTTAAGAGAACAATTCTTGGAATTTATAAAATTACATTTTGATTTGCTTTAGCTACAGGTAATAGTATAAAACAGATTTCTTTCTTTCTTCTTACAGGTACTAATGTTTGTGCCAAGAATAATGGTGGTTGTCATCAACTCTGTCTTTATCGAGGAAATGTACAAAGAACTTGTGCGTGCGCGCATGGTTATCTTGCAGAAGATGGAATTACCTGCCTAAGACATGAAGGTTACCTCTTATATTCAGGAAGGACAATATTAAAAAGCATACATCTTTCGGATGAAAACAACTTAAATTCACCAGTAAGGCCATATGAAAATCCAGAGTACTTCAAAAATGTGATCGCCCTTGCTTTTGACTACAGTTTGAAAGGAAGAGGTACTAATCGGATATTTTTCAGTGATGCACACTTTGGAAATATACAAG
Organism: Odontophorus gujanensis; assembly: GCA_013399175.1. Lineage (NCBI taxonomy): Eukaryota > Metazoa > Chordata > Aves > Galliformes > Odontophoridae > Odontophorus > Odontophorus gujanensis. Next base: position 81,407 of record VXAB01005743.1, on the reverse strand, counting down.
TTATTAAAGACAACTGGACTGGCAGAAAAGTGCTAATAGAAAGTAAGTAAAAGTTTTATTTGTCAAACTATGCATTTTCTTTCAATAGCCCTTATTAAATGAGTAGTTGTTTAAAAAAGAGTGTTTCAGCTTGAGGAATGACAGGAAGAGCCAAACTCCAACCTGTAAAATCGTTCGTATGAAGAGGCTTACTGAGTAACTTGAGGTGTTCTCCATTCCATCATTCACCACAGTAATAGGGAGAGTTTCCTGAAACCTCATATTACGTTTTACCTTTGAATACTCAAAGCCTGTAGCTCTTCTAGGAGTCAGCATCAATATTACTAAGTTTTACTTAACTTCAGTGCAATGCAAACTTAAGTTTGCCTTGGTAAAATTTGAAATCAAGGCACTCAAGGCTTTATGAGAAATAAAGCCTAAGAATAAAAATCAGTCCAAGAAAAATGTAAATCGTAGAATCTTATGTCACATTGCGTTTCTGTTTGGATGTAATTTTTCTAAAATAGACATTCATCTGTAGGCATGTATTTATTATGCATCTTCTCTTCTTTGATCATTTTGGTAGCTCTTTTCCATAATTTTTGAAGTGTTGCATCATTTTTTTTCCTGTGTTGTAAGGAATTATCATCTGATTTTCTGATAACGTAAAAGTTGCACTGTTGCATTTAGGTATTTGGGGGAAATATTAACAGGACTAAAGAGTAACTGTAATACATGGAAATATATTTTATGTAGCAAGTATTACCTTTTGCTACTGCATGTTAATGGAAATATTTTTTAAAAAGAAAGAAGAAAATAGCTGGAAACTGATGAAATACCATTCTACAACTTAGACTGGCTAATTGTTATAATTATGTACCTCTCTGCCCAGTGGTTCTGGACAGGTATTCCTGGTAATGGAAACTGCTGATATTAATGAGTGGAAAAACATCTTCCAAATATGATACATCACCTTCTTTTAGTTTAATTTTGAGGTTTTTATGTGCGCATATTTCAGAGGAGTTAATGATATCCATATTGAGATACTAGAGAGAAACTAAACAATGCCATTAATCTTAGGAAAGCATTAAAACCTAGGGATTCAGAACTGAAATTAGTTGTACATGAAACATAACCACTTATCCATACAGGGATGATACAACACTATCTTGACTTGGGTGTTAAGAGATACGATGAAAATTATTACATGAGAAGCCATTGGAGAATTCTAAATTTAAAACAGACAGGAAAAAGTGGTGAAGCAATAATGCAGATACAAACTGGATTTTGAAAAGGACAATAAACTATTCCTCATTATTTTATGATGGACTGTTGTGCAAGAACTAAAGATGTTCCAAAGAGCACAGCTGAGAATTATACTTTTTGGAAATTGTTAGGAAGTGTTTCTGCTTGTAATCTTAATATGCCTCATTTCATTTTTCATTATCAGAGTCAGCGCTCTGAGTAATTAAATGTCAGATGAAATTTTGTATTCTTCAAAAAATGTATTATGTATTGTGTATGGTGTAGGATATAGTTCTGAAAAGGGTTGCTTCCTACTAACACTTCAGGTTTTTTGTTTGTTTATGTAAATAAGAAGGATTATCACATCCCAATATATGTTAATTTAATGTTCTCCTTTATATGTTTTAAAACCTCTTTGTTTATATTGAATCATTCATTTAAAACTGATGTTCTTTTATCACTTATCCTTTCTTTCCACAATCAGAGACATTCTGTCTCAGTAAACAGGAAATAGTTTGTTGAGCTGCTTGATACCATAGTAGTATCCAACTAACAGCAATACCTAATCATGGAAAAAACACAGTGCTAAGAGTAGCTGACATTTCATTCACTGTAGGACAAAACAGTTTCTGATTTCCATGTTGGCTCTATGTAATTAGACAGAAATTATTCAATAGAATCCAGTAGACAGATTTCAGTAATGATATTTAATTTTAAAATAAAAACCTTGCCTTTCATTTTGCTATTTTTTTTTCATCATAAACGACTAATAGGCATTTTTGGCATGGTTTGCTTCACTGGATCAGGATACAAAACCACTTGAGAATTACCTGGTATCATTCTTATATGTGTACAACTCCTTTCTACCTCATTAAACTGAGATCTACAAATCAGACAAAATTTTATTCAGAGTTTAAGTCAAATAGTGAAAATAGAATACATTATATATATATTATTGTCCCAGGTTTTTAGTTCACTGAGTGTAGTTCTTCTACTTATAAAGAATACATTAGCTGATGTGTTTCTACCTCACTGCAATCAGATATGCCATTCAAATCTAAGATATTATTGAATTTTTCTGCATGCTAAAAACAGAGTTAAGATATACAAAGAGCCCTTTATTAAACAGGTTTCCAGTTCACAAAAAACAGATTTACAACTTACAAGTAACCTATTATCTAATATGTTTTTAGCTCACCGGGAACAGATTTACTACCCAGAAACAACCCATTATCTAACATGTTTCCAGTTCACTGAAAACAGATTTACAACCCATACGCAAGCTATTATCTAACATAGTTCCAACTCACTGAATATTGATTTAGAATTCATAAACAACCCATTATCTGACAAATTTTCACCTCACTGAACAGATTTGCAACTCATAAACAATCCATTAGCTAACACATTTTCGGCCCAGGGAAAGTAGATTTACGGCTTATAAACAACTTTATCTAACTTGTTCCAGCTCACTACAGTCAGTTTCGAGGCTCACCAAGAACCCAGTACCTGGTAGAGTTCAGTCTTCAACAGGATGGTGTAGTGACAAAATAAATAAATAAAATAACAAAACCAGGCAACAGTGTAGCGTGTGCACTGGATGTCATGCTTTTGGTCTTTCCTTTCAAAAAGGAATGCAAAATATTATAGTTTATTGTGTATTTTTGCTTTGAGTAAGCACTTTGGAGGTATCAGACTATGAAGAAATGAGTGGTATGTATGTACGTTGTACTCCCACCCAATAATTTCTTCTTAATGTTACACTTTCTAGTTGTGAAGGTCACTATTACAGATAATAATTTTTCTGCTTCTCACTTGTGACTTAAGCTAGCTGTATTTTTGTCTGTTTTTTTGTTTGTTTATNGTACGTTGTACTCCCACCCAATAATTTCTTCTTAATGTTACACTTTCTAGTTGTGAAGGTCACTATTACAGATAATAATTTTTCTGCTTCTCACTTGTGACTCAAAAACAGACAAAAATACAGCTAGCTTTTGTTTGTTTATTTTATTTTGTGTGTGTGTGTCCTGTAGTGCTGTAAAATCTGCAGGAGCCTGTTACAGTGTAATGTAGTTATTCTTGTAGCTCCACCAGGTATCAATGGTAGTCCTGTATGAAACAAAACTCAGTGAAAGACATTGCATTTGGAAAATTCATTCTGATACATACTTTCTAGGTTAAAATGAGGTAATGGAACATTATACAAAAAGAATAGAAAAGGAAGACTAGAAGTCACAAGAAGTTAAAGACGTAGGGTTACATAAGGAGGTATATGGAAATCTGACTTGAAATTACTGCAGGTTGTCAATCTCATTTGAAACAATACAGTTGATTCTCAGAATCAGCTCAGAGAATTCTGCTCTAATTTTTCTTCCTTGTTAAACATTCCTAGACAGAACAACACTATCACTTCAAACTTCTGAGCTTTCCTATTTATTCAAACAGGAAGATATTTCATAGATTTTTATCAGAGTGCATATGGAGTACTTTTAGTTTTTATAGATCTAAATAGATTTTTATCTAAAAGTAATTTTGGAGTAGTTTGAAATGACTGAAAGTGACAAAGTTTCAACAGAAACAAACATCTATTTGATATAAAGGATTTTTGTATTACATGCTTTTTCCATCTCATAACACATCTACCATTGGCAGTTGTTTATTTTTTCAACTCAGAATGTGCATGTTGATTTTCTTTTTAATGAGTTGATCTGAAGAGAATCTTTTTTTACCTGGAATTGAAGGTTTCAGTTTGATCCAGAGAAAATTAAAGGGAGATTATATACTATTCATAAGGTAAATTTTTTGTGGTTTTGGTGGAGCTAATAATTAGTTGGATCATGAATATCAATTGTATCCTTGTCTTTAAATTTCCTATTAGAAAATATTATTTCCACTGTGGTCAGAGCCATTAGACCAAAACCACATCATATTAAATGAAATGTCTCTTTTGTTAAGTAAGATCTACTTGCATCTGTGGGATCATAGACCTGTGTTGATGTGGGGAGACTATGCATGTGCAATAATCATAAAATTAAATATCACAATCCAATCTTTAAGATTGCTAGGTTTATTTCTGTTGTGTAGGATAAAGTTAAATTTGTCAATTCTGTGTTATAATGATTTTTTTTAATATAAAAATAAAGAATCCAAAGATTTTCCTGTATGTTTTGAAAAACTTAGAATATCCCAAGTTGGGAGGATCCCACAAGGATTATCAAGTTCAACTTTTGGCTCCGTGCAGGTCTACCCAAAACACAAATTCTATGTCTGAGAGTGCTGTCCAAACACTCCTTGAACTTCATCAGCTTCAGGCTATGCCTCTGCCCTGGGGAACCTGTTCTATGCCCACTGCCCTCAGGTGAAGAACCTTTTCTTAACACCCAGCCTTACCCTTCCCTCATGCAATTCCAAAAATGGTCTCTTCTCATATATGGTGCAAAATTCAGAACTGTTCTGGCTTGTTTCAAAGCAGGTGTTTATCCAAGGAATACTTTTTGAAATAAGAATAAGATTCTAAGCTGAATACAGTCTTCTTTCTTTATCATGTGTTGAGGTTTGAGATAATTCCTAAATTTGCCTACAAGTCTCTGTAGAAGAGTGTGGTATTGAAGTTGTTTTGATGTAGGGGTGCAACAGTAGAAAGAAAACAAGTGAAGAAATTGGTAATTAAAGAACAGAGGGAGAAGAGAGGAGGAAAAGCAAAATGAAGCAAATCAGAAAGGAGAAAAAATATTAAGGTGCTATACTCTCAGTGTAAGCTGTTTCTTTCCTAGCTGTGTAAACAGTGACACTAAGACACTTTGCTGGCGTAACATCCTTCTCAGTATAAAGGGAAGTATTATGTGGAAAAAATGCTGCTTCTGTTTTGAACTTCAAGCACTAGTGACTATAGCAGGTAAAAATTTATTCACTGCTAACATAAAGTGTCAGGTCCTGTGATGTATTGTAAGGCTTTCTGCAGTCTGAATCTTTTAAAGGTGCTCCAATGTTCGCTACTATTCTTTCTAACTAAATGGGTCCAATTTAACTGTCAAAAAGGCATTTATATTCCCATTTCTCTTACAAAGCTTTAAATTTGGCACATTGTATTAGGTCCTTACAGCTGTTGAACTTTCTTCGCTGAGAAAGAAATTTTTAATCAGTTAAAAATAAATAATATTGTTGCTTTTCATTTTGTAAATGAATTGCATTCATTCTAACTGTATATGATATAGTCCCAGTGACTTTCAATTTTTAATGGAGGAGAAGTGAGAGGCTATTGTAAAGCCCAGGACATGTAAGTAGTAAAATCGAAAGCTATTATTATAACTGCTGCCTTGTTTGCAAAAACCACTATGTCTGGTTTTTCACATTTTGTTTTTGAATGTGACTGCGTACTATGATTAGTGCATAGAATTTGCAATGTGTGTAGTAAATAATTTGCTATAAAGGGACAAATTTTTCTAATTTCTACTTCTACAATAGCTATTATATATATATATATATCGCAAATTTCATGGTATTAAACTCTTAAAATGTATTCATAATGGGAACTGACATATGCTGATCTTTCAGTTCAGAATGTCACTAGCATTCCCAAGCTCAGCATTCAGGAAAGGTGCTTTTTTTCTATTAAATTTGAGATGAGGCATGATGAATTGAAACAGTTGGTGACTTCTTTAATTGTCCACATTGCCTTTAAATTTTTTTTTACTGATGTAAATTTTTAGGCGTGCTAACTTTTACATCAGCAACTGTGGCTTAGCGTCATTAAATGCAAAGCCCTGTTATGACCTTGCAAGAATGCAAGAATTGTATTTAATAAATCATTTTCATACTCAGTAACAAGCACCTAACTTGATTTTTAAATGCTGTTTGTCACATAAAATTATGACCATACTCTGTATCGTGGTTTGGCTTGTGTGTTTCTCTGTTACACAGATATTTTTGTATGCACTGTTAACTGAGAGCCAGAGAGAAAGCCAATATATAAAAAACAAAGTTCTGAAATACACATACTGTTCCCACAATCAGTGTTTCCTGAATTTAAATTAATTGATTACATATTCTATAGACCTTCAAGTAAAAATGACTGGAATCTTAGAGTGTTTCTTTGTGAGAAATATTTTGATCATCTTTTTGATTCAGATGCTAATCGCTAAATTGTGGAAAGTAGAAAGCTTTCCAGTGCTTATAGCTGACAAAAGAAAATAATCTAAAATTTGAAATGCTGTTATTTATTAATACATGTTTCTTGAACTGAGAGTTTTACAGAGCTCTGTTTGGGTAACTGAAAATGTTTGTAAAAGTTAATAATGTGTGTCTTGGTCTCCATGAGGAAACTGAAAATGAACGGAGTGTTCATGAACACTGTACATTTGCCCACTGATCCTTTCAGTTTTTCCTTCTGGTTTCTCCATCCTGTTTGTGTTATCTGCACTCCATAGGTTAATGAGCTCCCTGTTAGTGAACCTGCTAGTTTTTGCTGTGTGTTGATGGGTATTCAGGTCTTAAACAACCAGCTTCACATATCTTCCCCAGCTACAAACTAGGGTTTGCCACCATTGTCCCATTGGTATATTGATCAGTATCTATACAGAAATATCCATCTAGCCTATACTTACCATTGGTTATTTAGTTCACGTAGATAAGATAAAAATCTGTCATGTGCTTTTCAGTTGGATGATTTAATCACATAAGTATGATTAAAGTCGTCAACTGCATGTTGTACTTTCCTTTTATGTTTAATTTGAGTGATTCCTTAATTGAATAGTCTCATCAGGAATCATCTATAGACCTACGTATGTTTGTTGGTGTACTCAGTGCATAGGCATCTGCCTGTCATTCACACTGTACTTATTTCACAAATAGAGTAATTGTGTACAATATTTTATATACCTTCACCAATAAAGACTACATTAATGTTGCAAATCCCACAGTAAATTTACCCAGTAGTTTCTTTTTGCTGAATATTTAAGAAGTATTCTGTGAAAATTTATCTGATGCTTGAGTTTTGATTTCCAGTCATACATGAACTGTGGTATTAGTAGTGCTTAGGAACTCACCAAAGTTTTTGTATGATGTGAGATTCTAATTTTCTTCTTTCTATAAAAATGAGTACTTGGTTTTGTTTTCTGAATTCCAAAGTAGTATTATTTCTCTTAAGTTAACAACATGTTCATTCTTTCCAATCAGGTCTACTGCAGTATGTTTGAAAGAATAATAATTCTGTATCTGTGGAGAGATTTACAGTGTCTTAAGGTAGTTGTTCTCTAAAAGTACCCAAAGCCTATTTTATTGCATTTAGTAATCTTTAATGTGTAATGGATTATAGTGTGATTTTATACTTTAGAGCTATAGAAAAATAATATATTTGCTGACTTCTGGTGTATTTTAGCAAACTTTGCATGTGTCACAAAATAGTACTCCTAGGCTGAATAGTATAATGAAATAATTGGTTGTTGTGGTTCAGAGTTGTTTATATTTTTATTTTGTCAATAACAAATGACAATTATATTTTGTCTAAGGCTTTTTTTTTTGTACAATGTAATGTAAAATGGCCTTCTTCTACAAGTAATTGACGACAGAAGAAATTAAGAAATTAAATCAGTCTCTAGTTTTTGAGTCAAAGGCAATTACTCTCAGCCTATTTCTTATTTTGTTTTTAACAGCTTATTATTATCTTAGAAATTTTGTTTAGCAAAAATAATTTCCTCCCCTCTGGCAACATGAAGAGCAAAGTAGAGGGGAAACAGTGCTTAAATATTCTAACTGAGCACTTAGGTTTTTGTTTTTGTTTTTTTTTTGTCAGGTGTATGTTTGTTTGTTTTTACTGTTTGTAAGTCCTTCACCTCAGATCAAGTAGTGATAGCCTGTTATCTATTTCCATATTCTTATTCAGATTTTTCTGTACTGCTTTCTTTGTCAGTCTACAGGTAAGTCAATTAAACTGTATCCTGATAAGAAAGTTGTGAAAACCAATTCAGAGGTGAAATAAAAAAGATGATGTTTAATGTTAAGTTCTAAGCATTGAAGACTTTTCCAATGTTCTGATATGAAAGTGTTCTTTGTGTTCGATTTTACTATTCTGGGGACTTTTCACCAAATGTTGTTTTATGATGTTGATGGTGCCTCTTTACAAACTTCCTAAAGAAAAGAGGTGTGTAAGTATATCAAATTAAATGAAGACGATAGTTTAATTTGTACATTAAAAATTAGGGAAGCTTTGATTGTGAGATTTCTAGAGAATTCCAAGCAGAGAAGATAGATCAAAATCCAGGAGACTGTGAAATTTTATATACATTACCAAAAGTCGAAGGCAAGAACTATTAGATAATTTAAATTTTACGCCCTTAAGTATTTATTTTGTATTTGCAGTAATGAGGGAGATCTAATCTGAGTTCTTCAGTTATTGATTTGTTGCTTGTCTGTTCCCTGAGAAAGTCAGATGAAGATCAGCATGACAATATTTATAGGCCACATCTCATCTGCGGTACACAATCCATCTTCGTTAAGTTCAGTAAAAGTGATAGATAGCATTTGGCAACATAATGATGTGATCGCTCTACCATTGCCTTTGTAAATCATAAGCTGTTGCATTCTCTTGTGTAGATATTTAATCAGTTATACACCCCATTACTGATTTAATTCAGAATGTCAGTGGCAGGTGAATAATGTGAGTATTTGTATATTAATATCATATTGTATTAATGTTCCTTTCATTTAAGTATGTTATCCATGTGAAAATCATAAACTGTTGCTTCATGACTTGAATAAATTTAATCAGTGCTGTAGGCATCTAATGCCATCACTGTTTTAATTCAGTATGTCAGTGAAACAAATGTGTTTCTTTTCATTTCCAGTGTCTTTATGCTTTACTAATTCAGAATATTGTATGATGCTGTGAAATTGTGTGGCTGAGAGCAAACAAATCAGAAATTTTCATCCTGTCAGTAGATTTGGGACTGAATCCTCCAACTGTCGCATAAAATAGAATGAGAATACATTTCACGTATGTTTTAAAGTAACTGAATGATGATAGATTTACTGCAACAAGGAAAAAAAAAAACAAAAAACTGTGCTCTGTAATATCACTTAAGGAGTAAGAAACAAATAAATAAAAAATCATTTTGGTGCAAAATGGTAGTGCCATGACACTATAGTGCAGTTGCTTGAGAGTCTTCTGTACCCTTTACTTGGCAGTATGAATTTGGTAACAGGTTTTAGTTTTGATGAGAGCCACCTGTAGGTGGCAAAAGGAGCATTTTTAGGTCTATTTCTGTCCTTTTTTGATACCTGCCTTATATTAATTTTGAGTTTCATGACTAACATCTTAAACAAAAAGAATAATTTTTCCAAGATATAACATAAAAATAACAAAAATACATTAGTATTGATTATTAATACAGTGGAAATTTACCTGCAAGAAGTACTGATGATAATTTATCCAGGTCATACAAATGCTAATAAGAACTAAGTTCCTTCCATTGTATGAAGTTATCTAAATTTTGGTTTGCTTTAGTGCTTACTCTCTGGACTTTGTCGTTAAATTTAATATCACCTTACCTACAGAATCACGCTTTTTAAACCTTTTGTGTCTGGTGGATTTTTCAATTCCATAATTGACCATCATGGTAAAACTGAAAAGAAAGTTAGTAGTCAAATAAAAGAGAATGTTTATTAATGTATTGCAGACATTGGTTTGCAGTTGTAGTATGAGGTACTTGCTCCAGTTTTATAAATTGAGTGATTTTTACCTGGTTTCTGCAGAATAAGGACTTGTGCACATCTTACATTCCAAATAGACTGTAATCATTCTAGTTCTGACAGGAGCAACATCATTATCCTTTGTCTAGTGCGGAACAGTAAAACTGTATGATATACAAACAATTTGCTTTCAAAATACTTGACAGATTCAGACAACTAACAAAGCTGAAATTGTTAGAAGTTCAAAAGTTTACATGAGGGTAATGTTTTGATTTTTTTTTTTCCCCGTGTTTTTTGTCTTTTAAATGATATCTATGATTTGCATCAAATCCTGGTTAAATCCTTGTTTTCTAATGGCTCTGTCTTTTTAATCCACAAGTTAAAGGCCTAGTTTCATTTTCCTAAAATCTTCCATAATTAAGATGAGGAAACATTCAACTTTTAAAATATGAAATGTAAAAGCAGTGGCATGTATGCTCTAATGGTTTGTTCACTATGAGTAATGTGCAAAATTTGTCAGAATGTACCAGTCTACTTTCTGCCATCTTTTTAGCTTAGAAAATTGGAAGTATTCAGCATACATTTTTAATGGAAATTTATTGATTGAATTAGAATTGTATTAATGGTTCCGTGTTTGTATTTATCAGTTTTCCGAAGTTTTCATTTAATTTCACAGTTTAGTGGAAGATTTTTAAGAACTGACCAACAAATTTATCAGAGCCTGTAACTCAGCCCTGTGGGTTTCTGCCTCTATTAATAATCCCTGGACCCAGACTGGCATGCAGAGTGGCTTACACATGCAACGTTTGGCCGGGTACCTTAAGGATGATTTGGATAATCACAAATTTCATTTGAATCCTGTGCTTCTCTGGCTCTGAAAGATTATAATTACCTATAATTACCATTAACATTACTTCTGGAAGTTTTTCTGTTTCTAAAATAGTGTGTTGACCATGTCAGCAGTGGTATTTTGATGTTTTGATGCCAGGGAATGTATTTTGTGTGCCCTAAAGTATTATATAAGCTTGCTTTGGCTGGGGGGTTGGACTCGATGATCTCTGTAGGTCCCTTCCAAGTCCTACGATTCTGTGATACTGTATGAGAATGTAATTATGTCCTCATAATGTAGAGATCTTAGTGCCATGGAGGTCTCCATGGACAAGAGGAACAAAGCCTGATTTGGTCCTGTTTATACTTCCTGAAGAGGGTTGCTTCAATAACAGTTTTGTTTTTTGCCAGAACCATGCCTGAGTTTCAGAAGGAATTTGTAGTTTCATTCTGGAAGATTGACCTGGCATAAATTAAGATGCATGTAGTATTGGAATAGGAATGCAGGATCACAGAAAGAAACAACTGGCTTTCCTAATTTATTGCGTAGGCTATAGTTTATACAGTTTTTGTATATGTTGGTCTACAATAAACCTACACTCAGGCATGTTGTAACTGGTTTTAAAATGTTAAGGATGGTGCTTGCACAGATCTGTCTACTATTTGAAATAACTACACATATTTCATAGAATCATAGAATTATGTGAGTTGGGAAGGACCTACACATATAACAGAATCATAGAATTATGTGAGTTGGGAAGGACCTCAAAAATCATCTAGTTCCAACCCCTGGCTGCAGGCATCAGGCATTAAATCAGGCACTAGATCAGGATACCCAGGGCCCCATATAACCTGGCGTTGGACACCTCCAGGGACTGAGCATCCACAACTCCCTTTAAGCATCATGTTCTAGCACCTTACCACCCTCTGAGTGAGAAATTTCCCTCTGATCTAAATTTGATCTAAATTTTCCCTTTTTTAGTTTAAAACCATTCTTCCTTGTCCTATAAATATCTACACATGTAAAAAACTGATTTCCGTCCTGTTTGTAAGCTCTTTTCAAGTAATAGACACTGCAGTGATGTCTCCCCAGAGCCTTTTCTTCTCCAGTCTTATTAACAAGACCATCTCCCTCAGACTGTCTTCACAGAAGAGTTTCAGCCCTCTGATCATCTTTGTTGCTTCCTCTGCACCACTTCTGAAGTTCCACTTTTTTTTTTTATCAGATGGGAAGTCTTTATATTTGAGTTCAGTTTCTTATTTACAAAACAAAAACTGAAATATCTTCCATATCTTAGTATTCTTTTGATGCTTGAAATTGAAAATAAATTCATTAGACTATTAAATACTGTACTTGTAAACTTGTAGAATACTTGTAAACCATTAATCTGTCCTAAAGCTAGAATTGTTATCTACATTTGCAGTGGTTAGAATTTATTGTAATGTTCAGGTTGCTTTCGGTCCCATTCTTAAATCTATTCAGTTTTTTGAGTTGTTATAAAGTGAACTAGATGTATCTTTACTCATTAGTGCACCTTGCACCTTCTTCAGTAGGATTACTCTTTCTACATATGTTCATCTCCCTTTAATCCTTTAATGAGTGTCATCAATTTCAGGGGGTTTTTTGTTCGTTTTTTTTTTTTTTAAGAAATTTACCACAACTTTTCTGCAGATACATTGTGAAAGTGTAGTGAGAAATTCTTCACATGCTTTAGAAAGAAATAAAATAAATAAATAAATAAAAGAAAACAAAACAATTGATTAATTGCATACTTCATGGCTTTAATTTAATGTTGCCACTTTCAGCTTAATGAGAGTTATTTGTGGAGTTCTTGTTCCTTGGGTATGAAAAGCATGGTAAAACATTACATCTTCCAGCAAGCCAAGAGGAAACTGTAATATCACCATTATGTATTCCTCATTATATTTTTAGATTTTGTCTTCTGTAATTCATTAATAGCCATATAAACCTTCTGGTCTAAAATTACTTGTTTCTAATAAAATAATAAGTGAAGTAATCAGTGTGCATTTCTTTAATAATTCAAAAGTAATGGTAGGAATTAATTACCACTTCTCACAGTCTGTCATTTTTATACACTGGAATCAGATGCTATTTATCTTTTCTAATATCTATTATCTATTAAATATATGTTTTAGCTGCTTAGTAATATTTGCTTTTGTTTCTAAATCACATTTTTTACAGAGAGAACGTTGTATATATATATCGATGAGACATGGCTTGCATGAAGTCAAAACTTGTGACTAATTTACTGCCAGGTTACTACTGCCAGTGTGTTACTATTTCAAGTTATTATTACTAGTGTGTTTACACTGTAAGAGATATTGCAGTGAAAATATTACTTCAATACACAGGATAATTTACTGTACTCATCAATAAGTCTGTTAGTATTGATCTTGCTTTCCATTTTATTATTATTTTTTCTTAATTGGCTAAGTATACAACAATAATAAAAGTTTGGTTCTGGGAAAAAAAAAAACGAACAAAAAAGAAACAGATTAAAATATAGAAGAACTGGTGGAGTAATAGGCTGAAATATTTTAACTGTGATTTTGCAGGATCGGCTTAACATCTTCAAGAAAAAAAAAGAGCATTTAGAAAGAGTTCTATTTGTTCTTTATTATAACCATGTCTTTCAGATGTTGGGTCAGTGGAGGGGCTTGCTTATCACAGAGCTTGGGACACTCTGTATTGGACCAGTTCAACAACGTCCTCAATCACAAGACATACTGTTGACCAGAGACGTCAAGGAGCTTTTAATCGGGAAGCAGTAATAACAATGTCTGAAGATGATCATCCACACGTACTAGCTCTAGATGAATGTCAAAAGTATGTATTATATCTTTCTTATCAAACTGATTTTTAGCTATTATCAAGAACACAGCGATACATCTTTACTTCTTTGTTTCACAGTCAGCTGATACAACTGAATCCTGTAAAGGTTAAACAAGTTTCTTGTTATAGGGCACAAACTTTAATGTGTGTGTGTATATATATCTGTAATATAGCACGTTATTCTGTATTTTTTTATGTTTAAGATCAAATATTGATAACATTTTCATAGTACATTACATTTCAAGAAGAGTCAGCTAATGTAAACAGACATTTACAAATTAGTGATGTGCACATTAACAGAATTATTTTAAGGTTGTTTCACAGACTGTATACCATTGGAGATAAGTATAATATGGAGAGAAGGTCAGAATTAAACAGACTCACAAAAAGTCGGTACACTTCTACAAGATAATGAACCTTCAAAACCACTACAATTTATAGGATACTGGATTTTGCATTTTCTTATTCATCTTTGATTATGACAGTTAAATAGAGGAGCCATTCATAATTGTCTGTGTAGAGACAGGTTTTTTTTTTGTTTTAGGTTTTTTTTTTTGCTCATTACTTGAAAAGAATTAAATTATAAAATGTATCTTATTGTTTTCTTTATTATTTTGATTTTAATACAGCTTAATGTTCTGGACTAACTGGAATGAGCAGCTCCCAAGCATCATGAGATCTACCCTCTCAGGCAAAAATGCGCAGGTTATCATTAGCACAGATATTCTGACACCAAATGGACTTACTATTGATCATAGGGCGGAGAAACTTTACTTTTCAGATGGCAGCTTGGGAAAAATCGAGAGATGTGAATATGATGGATCGCAAAGATATGTAAGTTAAACAAAAATCCCAAACATATTTACTGCAAATCTGTTAGTTTGCGTTTGTTAGCATCTTTCAATTAGACAAAATGTTACAAAAAAAAGATAGTGAGCTTCATCTAATACTAGTTGTGTGTTAGATTGAAAACATTTTTTTAACTGGAAGTAGTGCTCTCTTAACTCATCACACTCCAATTTGTGAAATTCTGAAGATGTAAACACTTAATACAAGGTCTCTGCATGCATTGGTATTGGCCCTGAAGTGTCATTGTACTAAACAATCTGTGTAAACTTTAGAAACATGGGAATAAATGGACAAATGAGTCAAAGAGATGGAGATGTTCTTCTTTACATAGGAAGGTTATAATTTTCCTTTGTGTGTGAAACTTCACTGAAACCACTAGAAATACTTTTGTGCAATGCTTGCAAGTACTACCGTACAAATCTTTTTTTTTTTTCCCTTTCTTTCTTTCCATTTTCAAATATACTTGCACTCCTTTACACTTCTATCATAATACATTTTGGTCTTGGAGCATTCTGTTAATTTCAGCTGAAGAAGACATTTTGCTTTGAATATGTTGAAGACAGTTGATCTGTACTAATGATTTTCTACATTTCTGGTATTTTATGAAGTCTTAATAAACTTCTTAGTAGGTGGCTTGGTTTATTCATTTGTTTGCTATTTCATTTGAGAGATAAAAATTGAGATTATATCTTTCTTTTATGTTCTTTTTATTTTTTCTATTGCTTTCTTATATACAATTCAGTTATATCTTGATTCTAAATATTATACAAACCTGAACTTGCTTTCATTTAAGATTGTGTAATACTGTCAGAAATGACTCATATCACTGGCATTGTTTCATCAGAATTGCTTATCATCTCATAGATGCATTCATTCATAGTAAGAATATCAGAATCCAACCATGAAATTGTATTATTGATCTGGTGAAATACTTACAGGGCAGCTGTTCTTCACTGTTGGTATGTCATTCAGCCTGATGAGATCTGTTTTATGTAACATTAGGATAATACAAGTAATAATAATTCCAGTGCTATGGAGGCTTGCATCTGCTGGGGTCTTTCAGCAAGGTTTTGTCATCAGCCACTCCTTAAGAGTAGTTTAAAACCAATTACTCTTTACCTCACTGTCTGCTTTATTACTTTCTAGTTTCAGTTAGATTAACAAAGATAGAGATCGTATGGTACGAAATGATAATTTAACATAATGATTTTTCTTTCAGGTAGCAGCCTCTTCCTTTATCCTACTAACTATAGCAATCTAGCACAAATAAGTGAGTAGCAAATAATTTAGCAGTATTGAGTTGTATCTATTAAGTGCAGTGCTAGAGTTTATTTAATATGTGGTTGCTGCAATACTTTTCCAAGATAGAAAGAAAAAAAATTCTTTCTACATATACATATATTACATATATGTTACATATATTACGTTTTCTTACTTAAAATTGGTGCTTAGTTGTTTTTTTGTTTTGTTCTTTGTGACATTTTTTTGTTCTCCTGTAGTACCACTTTGACAGTTTTTCAGTGGGTTTTTTGTTTGTTTGTTTTGTTTTGTTTTACTCTCTCTTCATCAGTTTTTGACCCTGCTATCAGTTAGATTTAACATTATGGCCCAGCTGTGTTTGGCTATTAGAAAATATAAAACCTTTTATCTGAATACAAAGATTGAGTTAATAACAAATGTGTTTTAAAAGTTTTAATTTGCTATTTATTGGGCAAAGAAGTTGTACCTTTTGTTTGTTTTTTGTTGTTGTTTTTGTTTTTGTTTTTTTTTCTCCTTCAATATTGTGTGCCCTGGAACTTCTTACAGATCTGGAACTTGCAAATATAATTACTGATTTGTAAACAAAATTCTGATCATCTTCTGACTTTCAAGTTACAATATTTTGTTCTCAGTTATGTTTTTGTAGGCCTAAAGATGTGATTGTTAATTGACACAATCTAGTGGCTTCTCCACTAATTTTAACCTTTCAGTAATCATAGCCTTTGGTTATTAGAAGACATGTTTTTATTCCGCCGTAACTCTGTATTTAAGTAATGATTTAAAAATGGTTCCAAAGTTGGTGTTCAACTTCTTTCAGTAGCACTTTTACCATACCTGTTCATCTGGCTACTTAACACAGAAGTTAAAGGTCTGACTTTGACTTTCTGCAGCTGGAATGTTTTGTTCTTGATGCTTTGCTATTGCAAATCTGGTCTAAAAGATACTGTGTTTCTTGAACTTGCAAATGTTTCCTGTTAGCACGTGTTAGAGGAAGACCAGAAACAATTCAACCAGTGGCAATGAAGTCCTCTAACCCATGAAAGCTAGCTAGCTAACTGGCTAATAGAGATGCAGCACTGTTAATTTGGGGCTGATTGCTGGAATATCTTGATATCGAGTGTGTATAGCCTATTAGGAATCAAATGAGAGAAGGAATTAATGAAAAGTCAACAATAATCTGTAAGGATATTGAGAATAAAGTTGCTCTAATCCTGCAGGCTCACATAAAATTCTAAGAAGTTGGTTTAAATCTAACACTAGATGTGGGTTCTCACTGTCATTCACTATGTTGAGAATTAGTAATGTGTAATTAATACATATGTCATTGCAGAGAACATGATTAAAAATCATAATTTGTGGAAATAAATACCTTCCATTTGAATAATACTAAAAAGTGCAGGCTGCTTACATAAATCATTCAACTAAAGTGGAAATATGAATAGTAGCAGGAGCAGTGCAAATGTAGAATTGCTTTTGATTGTCAGAGTCTTAAGCATGCTAGTTTCCATCACAGAGAAATAGATAAATTCCTGAAGAGGGAGCTCTTCTGATGCTGTTACATCTCACATGAATAAATCCATGGCAAAATGATCTTACTGTTTATGGTAAATGTGGTATTTTAAGATAATCTTTTTTCCCAGTTGCTGTATCTGCTATTCAAGCCTGTTCTGATGGTGTTACTGGAAGATGCAAAAAAAAAAAAATCCTTGCTTTAGAGATTGTACACTGATGATAAAATACTTTCATTCAGGATAATTGTGACCTTTTGATATCAGCAACGAATATCATTATTGTTTTATGTCAATGATTTACTAGAAAGGGGAAGAAATCTTTTTATTTTCCATTGTCTGCTGCAGTAAGTATCCAAACAGTAATGAAAACCAGTGTTGTAGAACTAGATGATACCTCCTGCTGCAGAAATATAGACTACACTGTGAACGATGGGTAGAGAGATGGTCTTCCTCTTAATGCTTGGCTGGATTTAGTTGAGTTTGTACCTTCCAGTTCTCTTTACCTACATATCATCTGTGTATGTGAGCAAGCAATTCCATGTATGGTATTCTGCCTCATAGAGATTCTGTTTCCTAAAGAACTGTGTGCTTTTTCCCTTCCACTTAGCATACAGCTCCCCCATTTCAGCACAGTTTATGCACCCTTATTTGAGCAACAGGCAACATATATTACAGCTGCATGACTGCAGATTAACTGGGTGTTACACTTGTGCTGATAATGTGCTTGCAGAATGAGATACGTGAACAGGCTTTTGCCTGCATTCTCCTAAGTGGGAGCACTGCTTTGGGTCATTTGCTGCTTCCAGTTTCTATAAAATTTGTTATTAGTTGATTATTTCAGAGTTTTTATGATTTGAAAACATAGAGATTCAATTGTAAGAAAAACTGTGTTTGATGTATTTGGGTGTGTGTTTCCTGAAAAGTGTCGCAGTCTATCTATATCTTTATCCAAATCCTATATGATGAATATCAATAATTCTGCGTAAGTCAACAAAGTACTTGCATTGGCTTCTATTATTATTTTTGTTGCAGACAACAAATCAGCAAGTGAAGAAGGGGTCGGGGAGTAGTGGGTATATCCATTTGTGCTAACTATCCGTGCAAACCCCAGCAAGATTTCAGTAGGGTTACAGAGCAAGGACCAGGATGTACGCTGCATGGTTCTGCTTCTGTATCTGCAGGGATCATTGTCCAGATCTTTAGATACTGCTGAGAAGATTAATGTGCAGGCTGTATGAAATTTAACAACATCAGTGACAGTACAATTTTAAAGAGTCAAGTTTGATTGACACCGAATCATACAGCCGCAACAATGACTTGTCAGGCAAACAAAGGATGGCCTTCTTTCGTTGTGGCATTTTTTCAGGTGCTCTAAGTGTTGAAGAATGAATACTTTGTCTAAAACTAAACATGTGAATCACATGCTTTGTAGTTTTAAAATTTCTTTTTCAGAGAGAGCAACCCATTCCCATGTTTCTTTTCTGTACTTATGTGTTCTAGGTAATTGTCAAATCTGGACCAGGCACTTTTCTCAGCCTGGCTGTATACGATGATTATATTTTTTGGTCAGATGGGGTGAGAAGAGCTATCCTGCGCTCCAGTAAATACACAGGAGGAGATACTAAAGTTCTTCGTTCTGATATCCCACATCAACCAATGGGCATTATTGCTGTTGCCAATGATACTAACAGCTGTAAGTTACAAAAGCAGATGCACTATTTCAAGAACGTTATGTAATTATAATAAATTAAAATATTTTACTTTGTTTCATGACTTCATTTTTCTAGGAGCTACTAACAAAAGGTGGAATAAATAGTATTGAATGAACTTTGTTTGCTATGTTCATTCTTCTAATTTGATAGTAGCTAAATCATTTCTTGTCAAATATCTGTAGTTTAAATGGAGTGGGAGGTTTAGTGATTGTATTCGAGGGAACTCCATTTGTTTATCTTCAATATGCAACCCTCTGAGACATACTGATATTTTCATTTCACTGATAAAACTTGAGCCAGTTGCCCATAAATCTGAAATACAACAGTCTTCACTGTCTCTAGTAGATTTGCTACAGAAGCAAGTTTAATAATAGTCTATCTTTTACTTTTTATTTTTCAGGTGAATTATCTCCTTGTGCACAAATGAATGGAGGTTGTCACGATTTATGTCTTCTGACTCCTGATGGACGAGTGAACTGTTCATGTAGAGGAGATAGAATACTGATAGATGATAACAGATGTGTGAGTAAGTAATACTAGCTGATGCAATGCTTTTTCTGCGGTGTGGTGCAGTTGACTGTCACAAAATCAGTTAGCTCAAGTCATGAATTTGACTTCTATGTGCTTTAAATTGTTCTAGACATTTATTTATTTATTTATTTACAAATTTTGACAAAGCTTGGAATAAAAAAGCTTTAAGCTATTTTACATCTGATAAGACTTTTGTGGAGTTAAAAAGTGTTAATATTTATTAATTTCTTTAATTTCATTTTGGATATTGGTGTTCTACTTAAATTTTCTTATACTAACCTAGACTAACTACAAATCAAATTCAGGATTCTTAGTTCTTACAGTCCTGAAAAAGGAAAAAAATAAAAAATAAAAAAGGAAAGAAAAAAAGAAAGGAAAAGAAAAAAAGTGCTCTGACAAACATGATTGCCATTCTAAGGACTCTGTAAGTTACAGAAGGGATCAGATTTCACTTTGCTCAGAATCCACATTTGCAACACTTCTATACTTCATATCTGAATCAAGTAAACAGTTGTTTTCAACTTATGTTGGATTAAAATTTTCATATAGAGGACAGCTGTTCCTCCTGAAATTGAGTGGAAATATTGTAATGGAAGTGAGTAAAAACATAATAAATAGATTGCATTTACTCATTCTTCCTCTTGAATTGAGAACAGTGATAACAAAGTCATTATCTCTTCACTGTTGTTAGCTTGCTTCCCTGCTTGTTCCCATAAGTTCATGGATTTTTGGTTGCATTTGTCTTTTACAGTCTCTCCCAAGTTGGACTGGAATTCACCCCAATATAAAATTTCAGAAAATTTCTTGTTATTTAAGTATCAGTCCTTAATGTTGTGTGGTATCAACAAGATTACGAATCACCCCTGCAGGTCACCAATATGGGAGCGCTACCAAGTTTTGATGCTGTAGGTTTTTTTGTATACAGGTGTTTGAAAAGAGATGTTAAAATTGGAACCATTGTTGCTCTTATTTTCACTACGTGTAAAAGGTATAAAAATAATGTGCTATTAATTTTTAATTTTTAGCTAAAAATTCTACTTGCAACATTTATTCTGAGTTTGAATGCGGAAATGGTGAATGCATTGATTACCAACTGACTTGTGATGGCACTGCTCATTGTAAGGACAAGTCTGATGAGAAACTTTTTTACTGTGGTGAGTATTTCCAGACATTTCACCTTCAAGGTTATGCATTCTTGTATTGATTTCTCTGTGACTTTTCTGACACATACCAACTGGTCACCAAAACGAATAAGAAGAAAATGTTAAATCACTCATCTAATTTAAAACAAAACAGATATTATATGGAGAAAATCAATTGTATGCTTGTAGCTTCTGAACTTCTCATTCTTCTGATATCCACATCCCAGTCTTGATATCTCTTTTGTTTCCCAAAGGAATGACTTAAATTCATATCAAAACTACTCGTTATGTTTATACATGCCTCTTCCAGAATTTTATGAAAACTCCCAGAATTCATCTGTGTCATTTTAATAGTCAAGGTTGATACTATATAAAGGAAACATTTCCCTATAGTATTATAGTTTCACAGATTACTTTGGGGAGTAGAGTAGGTTGAACAAAAAGAGAGGAAGTCATATGGGAACAAATTAGAAAGTTGTACCTGGTGAAGAATCTCAAAACTCTGTTTCTTGTTATTCCAGAAAGCAGACAGTTTTAGGTTTAGGTATTCTTCAATACTAAAAAAAATAATAATAATTAAAAAAAAAAAAGGCAATTTCAAAGAGTTTGTATTTTTATATATTTTTGTCATTTTACACTGTCTTATTACTTTATTTTAGGATAAATATGGCGTATTTTATTCTGTTTTACCTGAATTGCTAATGCTACGTGTCACCTAGATGACAAAAGTGTGCAAAAGCAAATATGTTTAAAATGTTTTTCTGGAGTGTGAATGTTTCATTGTAGTGTAAGGATATTGGTATACCAAATCTCTAAATTAAATTATGTTTCTGTTTTCCAGAAAATAGAGCCTGTCGAAGGGGTTTCAAACCATGTTCTAATCGACGCTGTGTTTCACGTAACAGAGTATGTGATGGTACAAATGACTGTGGTGACAACTCTGATGAATTTGATTGTAAAGGTAAATGGCAGTTACTTCCAAGGTGATTTCCAACTACTGCTCTATAAATATGTATTTGGTGAAGGGAAGTAGTTAGAAAATGCAGATATTTTTATTGGAATTACAGGAGTTGGGATTTTTTTTTTTCATGATTTGAAAATAAGAGCAGGTGCACACTATGTTTGAGATCACCTGTTGGGTTTGAATTTGGTTTACATTTACCTTGCTATAGGAGGAGAGTTTTCTTTTTTAGTCTGTGGAAAACTCCAAATACAGTATTACTGCTTATTCCATGAAGTGATAACATGAGGCAGTATCTTTGCCACAAATGAAAAGGTTGGAAGATATGCTATTCCCTCTCTATGTTGTCTGCTTTTTCTTTTTTGAAGTAGGTGTTGTTTTCTTTTCTTGCTCCACATATGCATTGCAATGTCTGTGTCCTTTATAAAATGTATCACTATTGTTTTCCTTCACATAGTAATATTGTTTTTGCGTTTTAAAGCATGAATATTTATATTGTGCTCCTGTCAATGAATGTAAACTAGATCACAGACAATGCAAATCCTTAGTTACAGTCCAGAAAGATTAAAAAGTAGTTATGCCACAAATTATAGCTTAACCATACGCACCTCCATCAACTACTTTTCTGCAAATGCTACGTGGCTTTTAAAACATCTGAAAACAGCTGATTGTGGGTAGAGAGAAAAGTGTACAAGGAAGTGTTAACACCACATCCCATCCCACGTGGAGTTAAATTAAAAGTTTATTGTGATTCATAGATAGTCCATATTAAGCCTTTTGAAAGGACATTAGCTTCTGAATGCACCATCCTAAAAAGTAGAAACTGCAAACATAATAATTATACATCTGAACTGCTTATTACATTAATTTCTATATTTTTTTATCCATACATTATAGATTCAGTATGTGCTTCGACAGAATTCCGTTGTGCAGATGGGACTTGCATTGGCAAATCAGCACAGTGCAACCAGATCATTGATTGTGCAGATGCTTCAGATGAAAAGAACTGTAGTAAGTTTGTGTTTGTGTGTGCTTCATCTTTACATCTGTTTCATGATTATTTTTTGTTGTATAGCAGATCATTACTTGTTGGATAACAACAGTTGCATGGTCTGTGCAAACTCAAGATAAGTGTGAAAACCAAGCAATAAAGCTTTCAATTAGTATTAGGTGTGATATATTGTGATTTATATTTATTTATGTTGTGATCTATTGTCTCCTTCCAGATAATACAAACTGTGCTTATTTCTATAAACTTGGTATCAAATCTACCGGATTTATTAGCTGCAATTCAACTTCACTTTGTATACTGCCAGAATGGATATGTGATGGATCTAATGACTGTGGAGATTATACAGATGAACTAAAATGCCCAGGTAACCATCAAAAAGAAAACTGAAATATTTATATTAAGTTTCTGGAAAAATATTTTCCTTTTTTTTTTTTTTTTTTTTTTTTTTTGGTTGTTTTTTTTT
>VXAB01005743.1:16032-58315 GCA_013399175.1 Odontophorus gujanensis | reverse complement strand
CTATTAGAAAATATTTCTTTGGACAATACATAATATTTAACATGTTGTAAGTATAATAATGGAGCTTTTTCACTTTTCTTTGTGTTTCACTAGATAATGCAAATTTTTTACCATTTAATGCATTTCTTGGAAGACAAGTGTAATACTCAACTTCATATTTGATGCAGGTTAGGTCTGTCATTATTTATTTGTGTTTGGTTAGAAGATATGTCATAAAATATCAAGCTCCATCAGAAAGATGAAGGAACTTTTTCAGTGGATGGTATTTCCTTCCTTATTGATATATATATATATATATTTTTTTTTAACTTTCTCTTTTGTTTTGTTGAGGTACTTAGTGTAGACTGCCAGCGTTAAATCCAGAACTGCTGCTTTTCCAATTATTGAGTCAGTAGAAAGACTTGGCAAACAAGCCAAGGTATTTTAGAAATCTTCCTTTGAAGACAGGAATATCTGTCCATGTTGTCTTAGTCTTCTGAACTTGCATCTTCCTTGAATATATCAAGCCAGTATCCAGTATAGTAGATGAAAACTTAATTTTGCTTTGTGTCATTGAAAATGCACTTCAAAATTTTATTTCCGTTTGTTCTCATAATTGACTCCCACATGATTGTAGTTGTCTTCTGTGACCAGTGTCTCTCTTTTGTTCTAAGAATTACTGTTAGTAAAAACAAAACTTTGAATTTTATGTTATTGAATACTACCTAATTGTTACTAGCCTAGTAATTAACGTCTTTTGATTATTCCCATTTAGTATTCTGTTTGTCTAATTATACATTGCGTCATCAAGACCTCCTGTTAGAATTCTCATTTACTTAGTGTCGACTTTATTGATGAAAAAATTTACTAAGATTCAGAAGATAATTTGGAACCTTACCACTAACATCAATTAAACAAGATATTAAGAAATTTTATCCTCCCTGTAGAGAAATGCTTGTTAAATTAGTTTTCTTTCTAAACTCCATATTTTCCAGGTTATCTAATAATTCTTTAGAATTAGCTGTATTAGAGCTCAAAATAGTTCAGAATTACTTTATTTCTTTTGTTTGTAGGCTTTTTATCACCCCAAAGAAGATTTTCAGGCACTGTGATATAGCTTCAGTAAACTAATGTTGCATAAGTAAACTAATGTTGCATTTTATTCCATTGTCCATTTATTTGTGTTACTTTATTCTATCTTTCCAAATGTGTTCCAAAACGTTCCATCATGTTAATGTGTGACTAATTGCCTGGATCATCCCTTTATTTGAAAGCAGTGCCATTCCAGTTCAACCCGCTTGTGATTTCCTTTGGTATCTCATTCAAAACTGCCTGCCTCTGGCACATTAAGTTTCTGAGTGTTGTTTCTGTTATGAATATGATAATTCCCATTAGCAGTCTTAACTTTACTCAGTACCATTGTTCTTACAAAAAAAAAAAAATGAGGAAAAATATTCATTTAGGGGTGGTTGCACTTAGCCGATCTTTAATCTCTACCCAGCCATCAAAGACATCCTATTTCTTCTTTTATGCATTTTTTTTTAGTACTCATGCAGCAGTAGAATGTATAAATATCATAATTTTATTTTCATTTTTTCTTGAGAGAAAATAGAGGAAAAAAGCACTCTAAACAAACAACAGTATAAATTGCCCTGATAGATGAAAGAAGTAATAGAATCCTTAGCAGAGATCTTCAGTGCTTGGAATGAGTAAATACTGCTTGGGTTTTCACAGGTCAAGAGCTTACTTGAAATTTTGAAAACTATCTGTGGCACTCAGTGGACTAATTTCTCTACTTATGTCTTGAAACTATGCATATTATCATGTTTTCTTTCCTTACGTCTGTTTTCTTAGCATTCATTAAAGTAAATCTTAAATACCTTTCACCCAGTACAAAGAAATAAAGCATGGAAAAATTACTTTTTTGTTCAAGACAGAATCTAAATCTCTGGCTCCAATGTCAGTGATAAAATTTGGTGGCAACAGTCAGTGCATGCATCAGATTTATTGCTTATCTCAATGAATGTGACAAAAAATACTGCCCTAATTAGGTTAACTTGTAGATACTTGAGGATAGATCAAAAGGGTAATTTCTTCAGCTGGCGTAAAATGACAAGTAGTTTTGATTTACCTTACATAAAATATTGTAAACTGAACTACTTTTTCCACTATAGATCCCTTTAATTGATGTTATTCCTTTGCAAGTATTTCAGCTCCCTACTCTTAGTCATCACTATTTTCTAATTGGTATGAACACAGTTAAATAATATGTATATTTTTTTACATTTTTACACATAATCACTTTGTTGTCCATCACTGTTCAGGAATTTAGCAGAAATGTATTAGGCTCCTAATCATACTAGTAGAGACCATTTTACATTACATTCTTTATTTTATCACAGTTCAAAACAAACCCACATGTGAAGAAAATTATTTTGGTTGTCCTAGTGGAAGATGTATTCTGAACACCTGGCTTTGCGATGGGCAGAAAGACTGTGAGGATGGAGTGGATGAATTGCACTGTGGTGAGTATTTGATCTGACTTTAGTTCTGTAAATCACTGCATTTTAAAAACAAAATGTTGGTGAGTATATCGTAGAGATTGAACATAATATATGGAAAAGCTCTCTTGTTCAAAATTTTCAGAGTAAAATTGTTACTTTCAGTATTTGATACCCTATCTTACACTAGAATGGAAGAATCATCTTTTTTTTTTTCCACTAAAGAGACATTTTCTATTTCTTGAACATCCAACAGCTGCACCAATTCTTTGTAATTTCTCACTAGAACATTTTTATAGATACAATCAGGTCATATTAATACTTTCTATCTGTAACAGAAAGTAAATAAAATAGACCTTTATGGAATAAAAATAGACACTTCTTGCATCAGAGGCAATATAGATACAGCTATTTAAAGTAACAACAAAATTGGTGGGAATAAAAATGCAGTATAAATTGTGAAAAGCATGAAGAGTCCATTCCATTTCAGATCTCTTATGGTTCTTAAAGGTTGCATAACTGAGGAGCAATACATGTTTATTTTGCTCATAGTGAGAGCAAACCTTTAAATTTGTGTGAATTAATCCGACGTATGATTTCTATAATTCAATTTTAGTTGAACAGCAAAATCTATTTTTTTTTCAGAGATAAGGAAGTGATTTTAGTCAATCTTTTTTACCATGCTATCAACTCTTACCTATTCTGAGGTAGTTGTTAAAGTATTATATATTTGAATCAAATTAAATTACTGAAAATTCTTTTTATTACTAACATCTAAATCTGTCGTCACCAGTTATAACAGTATAAATTTTGTCCTTGGAGGGGGAAGTCTGGCAAAATTGCATTTTATTACCTTTTCAGAAAAGATCATCATAATAGCATTTATTTAGAGTATTTCTGCCATCTGATTTAGAGGCTTTGAAGTTTGCCTTTATTTTCAACTTATACTAAAGTGTTAATGGGTTGACAAATATTAAATAAAATATTTCTTTGAGACAGAGAGAAAACAATATAAAATATTTTAGAGATGAAATGCAATACTGTGGTATTGAAAGAAAAGTAGAGTTGTGAATTTGGACTGTTCTATCTCTGCCCAAAATAAAGCACTTCACTACAGTTAAAACATCCACATGAAAGTGAATAAACTAGCCTTATATTTTTGAAGGTTTTTCTCACTCTGCTAGCAAAGTGAACTAAAATATTAGAATGCAAATATTCTGAGTGTTTTGCCATTTATATAATTAATTACATTTATATAATGAATTACTTTTATAAATGCACTGGTGGATGAAGACTGTAATTTCTGGAAATCAAATAAGGATAATGCTGTATTTACATATTAATACAATATAATTGGGAAGACAGAACTGGTCTGGGGATTTCTATGCTGAGGGTTTTTTTTTGGCTAAACTACAAGGAGCACAGTGCTGTTTTGGACCTAAAAAAAATGCAGTGGCTGGTGTCATTCCTAGATTCATCCTGTTCATGGAATCAGTTTGCTTGCTCTGCAAACAAGTGCATCTCTAAGCAATGGATTTGTGATGGTGAGGATGACTGTGGAGATGGTTTAGATGAGAGTGATGCTATCTGTGGTAAGTAGAATAATTTTAGATCTGTAACGTCAGACCATCCATACAGAAAGAGACCAAGGGATCCATGAAGGTAGCAGGAAGGGAGACAGTATAGCAAATATAGTTCACTAAGAAGATTAAGTGATGGATTGAGCAATTCAAAACACTAAAAACTAATATTTTGTCTAGAGAAAATCCTGTTAAATTAAAATAATAAGAGAAAGACAAATGTGTAGTCAGACAGTATGTTAAGTTACTTGCTTTGGAACTGTTGGAGATTTGCTTTCTCCCTCTCCTATTGCTCATACTCTTCTAGGTATATGGGGCTGATGCATGCAAGTTCTGAATAACTGTAGCCTCTTGGCACAGAGTACAGTTATGAAAAGATTGTGTGTCTCGTGAGTGTAGATCCTTTATTCAGACAGTCCCAATGTAAAGCCCTGAATTGGTTTGTGAAGTTATCTTGTTGGATGGTTTTCATAAATCATGATAAATTAAATTTCCTTGCAGTAAGTTCAAAGAGTGAGAAAATGGGAGATACAATAGATTGATAAAAATTTACTGTAAAATACAGGCTAGCCTGTGTGTTTACCAAGCTGTACCAAGAAAAATTTTCTTTGCAACCACTTTTTATTTTCTCAGGTTCAGTGACATGTGCTGTGGGGACATTCAGTTGCCTAGGATCCCATGCCTGTGTTCCTCAACACTGGCTTTGTGATGGTGAAAGAGACTGTCCAAATGGAAGTGATGAACTCTCTACAGCAGGCTGTGGTATGTTTGCATTAAAGGATGTGGTATTTCTTTGCTTGACACATCTGCCTTTATGATATCCAGATATTGTTTGTATCTGTAGAGTCCATATGTCTGTTGTCCAGATTGTTAGTACAGTTATATGGAGCACACATAGCCGGATCCTTAAATGTTTTAATCAGTCAAACAACTTTAGGTTTGGTTAATATATACTGATGTACACCAGCTGAAAACAGCGTGTCACGTCATACATGCTACACAGCATGTTTACTAATGAAAATTAGCAGATTGTTGACTGCAGTACATTTCTTGAAGAAATGCTGCTCCATGTGAGAGAAGTTGCACATCATAAACGGAGATACAGTATTGTCCCCAATTCTTCTCCCTAATTGTTCAGATGAGAGCCTCTCCATCCGTGCAAACCATTGCTTTCAGTCTTCTGAGAGACATTTGTGTTGTGTGTCAACTGTTCAATAGCAGTTTCGTTAGTGGTTTTGTTTTATAAATGCATACAAAACTGGTATGCTTTAAAAATACTGAAGTTATGTCTTTTCACTGAATGTATATCCTGTGATATATTGTTTCTAGTTTGAGATATATTTTGTGTATTTATGGTTTTTAAAGAGCTTTTTTTCAGAAGACTAATGTAGGAAGGAAACCTGTACTTTCCAAGCTTTGTTTCTCGGAGGCAGATCTTAAGTTGTAAACACCATCAGCTTCTGAAATCATCTGTGTTGTGTTACGTGAGATGCTAGCTACCTTTACTTCTTTGTTCGTCACTACCAAGATGCATAAATTCTTCTGCCATTTATTTGTGTAACGATCTACATAAGATGCAAGTTAGTCATTTACATTGAATGCAATGAAACTACCTGTCATTTTTCTGTAAGAGAATTTGTCTTATTCTTTCCAATTTCATCTATGTTTTATGTACTGTATTTTCTTTAGCTCCTAATAACACTTGTGATGAGAACGCTTTCATGTGCCATAACAGCATCTGCATTCCCAAACAGTTTGTATGTGACCATGATGATGACTGTGGAGATGGATCAGATGAATCACTGGAATGTGGCAAGTATTATAAAAGTAGAGTAAATAGAAAAGTTCCAGACTGTTAATTATAGGGCCTTCTTGCAGGATCTGTTACTTTAAAGTCACTATTGCAAAAGAAAGCTCTTTACTTTCAGACATTAAGAAATTCAACTTGACACCAACATTTTAACTTTGAAATTCATGAATTTTATAGATTTTTTTTTTTGTGGTAGTCTGAGAAAATATGTGCTTAGAATGGTTAAGATGATTATGTGTGTTTCAAAGAGAAAACTAGAGTGTTGTAAGAGTTCTGTATAACTATTTGGTGAGTTATTATATAGTAATTTCTAAAATAACTGTTGGAAAGCTATTTCCTAGTAATTAGGATAAAGTGATGTTTACCTAATACAAATGCATTTTCTTAAAAATTTTCTTTATATTGAAGCTGCATAAGTATAAATGCATTGGTGAGGATTGTTTCAGGACTATACAGCACTGCATAACAGATATTTGATTTTTTTCTCTTACTTGGTAGACAGTTGTGAGTAAGCATATATTTCTTTGTATCTATTAATGGGGGAAAAAAAAAGGCAGTCAATGAAATTATTTCGTGTATACAACATTGTATGTCAAAAGTATTGAGCAAGGTATGAAATGATTGATTACTGCACTTCTAGGATATCGTCGCTGTCATCCTGGAGAGTTCACTTGTGCTGATGGAAGATGCCTGTTAAATTCCCAGTGGCAGTGTGATGGTGATTTTGACTGCCCAGACCATTCTGATGAGGCACCTTTAAACAAAAAGTGCAGAAGTTCAGGTCCGTATTTAATTTTTTTTAATAAGTTGTGTAACCATTCTTCAAAAACAGTTTGGGATTGTAGTTAGGCAAACGTAAAATATCATATCTGAAATATGCAGTTCTTTGGTGTTGAAATATTCCTTACGTTTGACAAACCACATATAACTGCTGAAATTTCAGACTTTAGTGAGTACATTAGGAGTTTCTGTTAACAGTCTCTTTGACATTTCTACTGAAGATCTTAATATTATGAACATTCAGAAGAGTTTCCAGATAATCTCAAAAAGTGCAAATGAATTTTACAAACTGTGAAAGCCTTGGGATTTGTATGATATAGCTGGTGATACGTGAATTTGTAGCTATGTCTAGCAGTGCTCCCTGTTTAAGGATCTGACCTTTTTCTAAACTAACTCATTCATTATGGGAGGAAAATTCCCTCAAGTTATCTTGTATTTCAACTTCAGTTCTCCCTTTAATTTTTCCAAATCTAAGTTTAAAATCTAATTACAGTTCTCTGAAAGAAGTACAGATGACTAATTAAATCAGGTTCTATATGATAGTAAAAGTTCCATGTTATCAGTGTAACTTTTTGTAGCTCTGATTTGTATTACAGCAGATAAATGATATGTAACATCCTTATTAGAATTCTAATTTTCTGTACATCATTTTAACTTGTTTGTTGTAATCTTCTAGGAGAGATGGTCAGTCTCTTAAGTACACTGACCAATTTTGACCAAGTTTGTCAAAAATGTGTTGCTTTAAATTTTCCAACAGTGGAAAAACAAATAATAGCATCAGCAGAAGAGGGGATACTTTAGAATGTTCAAGACATGTTACTAAACACCACAGCACTCATGGGGGAGAGAAGCAATGCTTTCTAAATCTTACAAAATGTTTTGTACAGAGATATGGTAGAAGTTTCTCAATTAAATGAAAACAAATGTACGAGAGAATTCATCCATTTTTCAGCACTGGAATAAACCATTAAAAAAATAGAAAGGATCTACATCACTACTGCTAATAAATTAAAATTCATTTTTTACATTATTATTTTCTCTTACGTGCTCACATTAGAGCTGATCTATGAGGTAATTAATTCCAAATGCTAGTAAACTACACAAAGTTGTGT
Source organism: Odontophorus gujanensis (assembly GCA_013399175.1). Classification (NCBI taxonomy): domain Eukaryota; kingdom Metazoa; phylum Chordata; class Aves; order Galliformes; family Odontophoridae; genus Odontophorus; species Odontophorus gujanensis. Next base: position 50,553 of record VXAB01005743.1, on the reverse strand, counting down.
CCTCTTTTTGTTTTCCAGAGCAGTCATGTAACAGCTCTTTCTTCTTGTGCAAAAATGGCAAGTGTATTCCTCAGAGTAATGTCTGTAATAACAAAGAAGACTGTAGCGATGGCTCTGATGAGAAAAACTGCCACATTAATGAGTGCCTCAGTAAGAAAGTTAGTGGCTGCTCTCAAGACTGTCAGGATCTTCCTGTTGGATACAAGGTGATTATCTATAAAATATGGTGTAATATAATGTCAATTCTAAACTGTTTCTTAACTATTCTGTGGTAGTAATAAAACTCAATTGTGTTACCTCCTTGCAATGAAGTGTCTTACATTTGGAGTTCTCATTCATATTACTGTGTCTGTTACAGATTGATCAACATTTCTAAATATTCACAGAATCATAGAATAGTTTAGGCTGGAAGGGGCCTTTAATATCAAGTAGTTCCAACCCCCTGCTATAGGCAGGGGCACCTCCCTCTAGACCAGGTTGTTCACAGTCCCATCCAACCTGGCCTTGTATGCTTCCCAGGAGGGGGAATCCACAGCCTCCGGGCAGAAATTGTAAAAACTATATTTCAGCCTAACCACATGTGTAATTGAAACTAAGGAATGCCAAAAGGTGTTCGTTGTTTTCCTGAACAAATTGTTTTCATATTATTGAAAAGATGCCTTTTTCTTCAGTTATAGAAGAAAGAAGAATTCATCACTCCTAACAAGAGGGTTATTTGAGAGGGAATTATACTTAAGATCACACCAGCAGTAGCTGGGAGGAAATTTGCCTATATTTGTCTGCTAACAGTATGAATAGCAATGCAATTAGAATATTATCTGTAAAACTGATAATACTTGAAGAAGTTTATGATGCTAACGTGTTCAGGAAATAATAGAAAGTGTCAGCAAGTTATTCAAAATGAATGTATTTGCTTGGGAATTTTTTCCAGTGCAAATGTTGGCCTGGATTCCAGCTGAAGGATGATGGCAAAACGTGTACAGATATTGATGAATGTTCATCTGGATTTCCCTGTAGCCAACAATGCATCAATACATATGGAACATACAAGTGCTTGTGTGCAGATGGGTATGAAATACAGCCTGATAACCCAAATGGCTGCAAATCCCTTTCAGGTATTGCTTTTTTGTGTGTGTAATTTGTAATCTTTCTTTGTAATCTGTGATATTCCTTATCTCCAAGGTTTACTTTGCTCCTTTTTTGTGCAAGATAAGCAGTTACTTAAGAGTACATCACTTCAACAGATAGTAGGAAAGTAATAAGCTTTATTTTTAGTTAGTTTAATTTATATTGTACTGAAAGCATTTTTGGTGAGTTGTTAACAATGGATTATGGTAGCTTGAATTGTTTTTACTATAAGAAGTATCAGGACAGTTTAGAAAAAAAAATCATGTAATTCTACTTCTGAATTGCTTAATAGCATTATGTTATGTCTTGTTTCATCTACTTTAGAGTACTAAACTGTCCTTGAAAGTTCCCAGTTCATTTTATGAGTGCATGGCAAAAAAAAATAAAAATAATAAAAATAAAAACAGGAAAGTATAACAGAAATTGCAAAATCTATTATTCCTAGAGCATATAAAATTCTCCCTTCCCATATGTAATAAACAATAAAGTTCAAAATATATAAGAATGCTGTTTATATCTTTACACCTCTCTCCATGCCCCTGATATTATTTTTATGGACTTTAGTCAGTAGGATTCATTAGACGAGTGAAAGGAAGAGCAAAATGTGATCAGAAAAGAAACAAAAGTCCATTTCGCTTTTCTGTTGGATTTTGTTCATAGTACAGGCCATCTTCAGCTTGTATAGACTCCTACATTTTCCAGCTTCGCAAAAAAAATTTCATTTTGGTTGGTTGGTTTTTTGTTGTTTTTTTTTTTGCTTTATTTTTGTCAAAACCACATAGTTTTTTTCTAAATGGTGTGAAGATGAGGTTATCTGTTTCCCTTGTGTTCATAGGTACATAGAATCTAAGGATTCTATAATTCTACAATTAAAAGGACCTTTAAATGTCATCTAGTTTTAGTTAATGTTCAGGTGCTTCCCTGAATAATCAGAGAGAGCACAGGATGGGGTAGAGATGCAGGTTTGAATTATTACTTTACTCCTACCTCACACTTTGCAAGCCACTCATACATTGAGAAGCTATAGATTGTCCAAACAAGAAGGAGACCAGGAACACATAATGGGATAGTTGTATACTGGAGTTGTAAGATAACAGACTTCAAAAGTGGTAATGACAAAGCTGCTTGATGGTTGTGTAGAGAGGAGCTGCCAACATGTGAATGTTTGGTATAGTTATGATTTCTTGCTTTGGTTGCCAGGAGTACTTCATAACAGGGCAGAACCTTGTAGGCTGTCTCCACAATCTGTTGGAGATTCTCCACCAACACTGTTCTGAGGGTGATGCCTCAGATCTATTATGAAATGAAGGATGAACAGTTAAACACATGGATGAGGTGGGACAGGGTATTCAGGACATGAGCAGAGTTGTATGGTCAGCACACTATGTCTCAGAATCATAGACTGTCTGAGTTGTAGATGCAAGTCTTAAGTACACTTCCTATTAGTATATTTTTTTTAAATCAGCATTTATTTTTTTATTTATTTTGTGCATCAGTCTGTTAATAGTGCAAAACTAAGAGGCTGATTTTTTTTCTTTAATTTTTATTACTATACATGTCAGTTTCAGAGGTGTTTCATAGTGATGGTGTAATTGAGTATCTGAAGGAATTTTGTTTAATAAACTAGAAATCTGGGATTTAAAAAAAAAAAAAAGGCCACATCTGGCATGAGTTCAGAATTGGAAAACCAAGTTTTGTCCAAATAGCTGTTTAGTTATGTGTAGAATGTTTAGAGTATTGGGGTCCTGAAAAACTATGTTCAAAATGCATTTTGTTTGCAACAGAAAAATAATGTCTTAGTGATCCTTTGAAAGTATTCAAATTAAGTCAAGTGGCATGAAATTTATTTCAGATTTTTTCTCCGCCATTAAATCAGTATAAAATGCAGTATGGTTCCCATATTACAAATGTAAAAAATTGAATTACATTGGAAGATATACTAATTGATTGCCTGGTTCATTTTTGTACTGCATCATTGATCCTTCTTGGAACATCTGAATGTTTTAAATATTTCTTTCATCCATAACATTGATCAGAGCATGTAATATTTATTTTTTCAAACCATCTGTATTTCAGCATTGTATTCCTGATTTTCCATAAATTAACGTAAAAGCTAGTCTAATATATTCTTTCTCCTGGGGTTTAGATGAGGAACCTTTCTTAATTCTGGCTGATCATCACGAAATAAGAAAAATTAGCACTGATGGATCCAACTACACTTTGTTGAAACAGGTATAATCATAGTCCCCTGCTCTAAGTTTAAATCTGTACTTTTATTCTTATTTAATGTGTGCAACTGACAGAAATATCATCCTACAATTGGCACTGTATGCAACTCAGAACAACTGCAATACCTTTACAGTTTTGATAGAAGTATAAATTGACTATCATATTTGAGTTTGAGATGATCAAGTGTGAGGCAGTTGTTTTGTCAGTCTTCCTAATGGTACCAAAAATTGTCATTTGTGGTCCGCTTCCAATGAAATATGCTTTGAACTATTTTTGTATTTTTATTCTTTTTAAAGTGTATGTGTGGCCATGTATTGTTTGGTCTAACTACTGTCAGAATCCCAATCTGTTATTATTTATTATTTTTTTTATGTAGATAAACACAATTTCAATATTTGGATTATTACTATGCATGAACACATATCCTTGGCTAAACCTGATTTTTTCTGTGTGATTGTTCTAAATTATTATGCAAGAAAGACTACAATTTGAAAATATCTATGAAAATAGTTGCCCAGTTGCCTAGTAAGTACAGAGCTATCATTTTAGGAGTTTCTGCTCTGCTTCTATGCTTCACCTAGTGTAGTTATCTTACCTCAGATTGGAGTTCCAAAATACTTTTTAATGAAAACATCTATTTCCTTGAATATTAATGTAACAATTGAAACAGACTAGAAAATCAGTTGTGCCAGTCAATAGCATTAGGCGTTTTATGACTTCTTGTGTCAGTAAGCTGTGCATCTTTATGTCACAAGAGAGGTGTTGAGGTTTTCAGAACAGTAGTTGCACAATTAATCACCTCGCAGTAATCATTTGAATTTATTTAAGCATAGCAAGCATTTTGTCTGTTTGTTCTGAAAACCTTCTGATGGTTTCTCATTTACATCTCACTGACTCTACTCTTTTGCTGGTATATCTATTGCTAGCAACCTGTGAAGAGGGGAGCAACAGCCGATTTTCTTTATGGTTGGTGCTGACAGATTGGCTCAGCACTTTATCAGTCTTGAATTTAATGAACTCCTTTTCACTACATTAGGAACAGTGTAGCTCCAGTCATTGAAGTGAACCTTTGGTTTCCATATCACATCAGTTTACTAGTCTAATATATACTTCACCTTTTGAAGTCTTTGATCCTATATATAAGCCTTTTTTGAAAATATACAGATTTGGCAGCCAAAGAGGAAGCTATACCAGCAGAACAGGTGAGCCATCTTCCTCATGAGAACATCTTTTCGTCCCTGTATTGGTTCGATGAATCAACTCTAACCCTTTCTTAGTCATCTACCAGATGAAGGCAAATACCAGAGCTCCTCTGGCAAAGGAGCAGAGAGCAGAACTGCCCTTCTCTGTGCATTTGGTCCATGCTTTGTCTAACACTTGTTCATATGAACTCAGAGTAGAGGAGCTGAAAACAGGAATTTGTACAGTCTTCTCTGAGTTATACATCACACTTTTGCTCTTTTTTTTCATCCAATTGTACATAAACAGTTCAACTGTTTGAATTATATCTCACATATGTTCTTTGCTTTCCATTTCCTTCACTCATAGCCATCAAAATCCATAGGGCTTCCATAGGCAAAGTAGATAGACTCTTCCTCCTCATGATTAGTAATTTACCGCCATTATTATTATTGACCTCCTTTATTTTTGTATTGAGGCACCAAGGGGACTACAAATTTTAGATTAGAATATGGTATGCTGCATGTAACAGATGAGAAGCTAACACAGCTGATATCATCTAAAAGTTTTGTCATTCCTTCTAAAAGCAGACTAGACGAAAAAGACAGAATAATGAAGGAAGGACTTTAAAGAGCTATTTAGAACAGGAAGAAAAGATGTGGTCTGGACAGAGAACTCTGTTGCAAATATACAGAAAGAAAATGTTTGCAGTTGATTTTATGAAAAGTATTGGAGCTAAGCTCATCCTAAAGAAAATATTTGCGGCCATAGACTTGAAGACAAATTCATCTATTAGCTTGGTTTCATCAGAGGTGTATATGATATTTTAAAAGATAAAAGGATTAAGCTTATTTTTCAAAAGTAACTGACTTTGATTTCTAGAATGTTCTAGATTTTTGATAGGCTTTTGTATTCATTCATCTGTGGTCTCGTTTGTTAAGAACTCACAGTGGGGCTTTATCTGTAGGTGCATGTGCACTAGTAGTAAGAAAAGAGAGAACCATTGTTTTCCAGCACAATTACAACTGATGGAATTGCAGCCAATTTTATGTACTAAAACACTGCATGTATGGATATGTGATTTTTGAAAATGAGCGGTCCTCCAACAGTGCTTTATTTCAGGCTTTCTTTACTGATATTTTATGCTGTCTGATCAGCTTTTTTTTTCCCTCTATGTTCTACTCAAAAGATGGATTTAATTTATTAAACTGTGGTTTGCAGATAAGCTACATATCACTTGCAAGGCAATTAAATATTGTTCTTCTTTGTTGTTAGCTAGTCTGGAGCATTCCCTCTACAGTTACGAATTTCATTAACGAGGGAGGTTGCCCATATACCTGGGAGTAGAAGGTCATTGGGGTGGTAACAGAATTGATGAACTGATCTTCTGGTTTTAAAAGTGCAAGCATCATCTATTCTTTTTACTGTTTCTGTTTCACCATTTATTGATAACAACCTCTTGGTACACTAACTGTGATTTCAATACAAGTCATAATGTTAAACAGATTATAAGGCAAGGCTTTCCTATTTTCAGATGAGGAAATGAGACCCATCATTTGAAAGTAATGCCTCTGTTTCTTATCTGCTATTTGGGATAAAAAGCCACTATTACATGATTGCTAGTCTTTCCAGCTATAGGCTCTCCTTAGCTATGATCAACAATCTTTACTCTTTCATTTGGTGTATTGGCTTGGTAACTGGAGGCGTAGGAGACTTCCATATGCCTGCCTCTTCTCTAACTTTTTTACTTCGTGTATATACTACAAATATATGTATGTATGCATAGTATAGTTTAGCATCTGAGAACTTAAAACCTCCTTATTCAGGAATTAAAATTACATTGCAGTTTATAATTCCTGATTCATTTTTATTAATAATAAAAAGTAACTACTAAAGATAATAAATATGACACTAAAATCAGAAATAGCATAGTTTGCCAAAGTAATGCTAAGGGTAGTAATTAAGAAAAAGATTTAGCAGAAGTTTAAGTATTTAGTGAAAAATTCTCTTTATTGTTAGAAATTAAAAATGTCAGAGCTTCATTTGGTTTCAAGGCATCTGATTTTTTGGAGGTGTGATAGTTATTTGTCACCATATTTCTTTCCGTTACAAGTTTTATCTTATTCTGATTGTTTAGAAGTAAAGTAAATTAAGGAGAGTTACTCAATAATAGCAGTCAGTAAAATAAAACATTTTGATGACTATTATACACAGCATAATTTGCATTCTGAATATTATAACATATTCCATATTGAAACTTACTTTTATTTTTCCCTGTTTCTAGGGACTAAACAATGTGATTGCAATAGACTTTGACTATAGAGAAGAGTTCATCTACTGGATTGATTCCAGCAGACCAAATGGAAGTAGGATAAACAGAATGCATTTGAATGGAAGTGACATCAAGGTAATTTGATGCTGACTGTTGATTAATAGTGTCAATATTGGACCTATTTTTTTGTTTGTTTGTTTTTCAGTATTTTGGGAAATTCTCCTTCATGGTGGTAATCTAAATTGTGAAGTAAGGTATGAGTATACCTATACACAGTATAATTTATCAAGTCATAGTAAAATTAAATTTCATTTGGAACTTGTCCCTACCTCTGTGTCAGACTAAGAGGACTGCATATATGAGCTAATTTTATATGACTTAAATGACAATTGACTGAATTTTTACTTCAGTGGGGTTTGCAGCAAGTAAAAGAAAAAAGGATGTGTAAATAGGTAAGCTTGGTAAATATACTGATCTATTATTTCTTTAAATAATGGCTGTCCTTGATTTTCAGTGTAGTCTTGTCCATGACAAGGGAGAGAGACAATGAAAATAACTCAGTATCTTTGATATGAATAATCTGGTATAAAATAAAACTGTGCTCACTTCTGTACAGCCTCTGTTTTGATTCTGTACTGCAATGTGCTTAATAGTGGATTTGTGAACTCATAGGTTTACGTTTTTTCTTAAAGTTGTGATTTGCAGTAAGGAATTTTTCATTTCCTCTCATGTCTGACCCTTTTCATAGACAAGGAACAAATGAGTGGTAACATACCCTGTGAGTTTTGTTCAGTCGTTTTACACTGGTACAGTATTCAGAGAGAAAATATTGATGATCAGTGCATTTAGTTTTCATGAGAAAATTTGTTTTTCATTTCAGAAATTTATCCCTGATTTAATCTCAGTAGATTTCTTTTAATTTTTGCTTTTCCAGGTAGTCCACAATACAGCTGTTCCCAATGCACTGGCTGTTGATTGGATTGGAAAGAATCTATATTGGTCTGATACTGAAAAGAGAATTATTGAAGTATCTAAAGTGAATGGCTTGTACCCTACTGTCCTTGTGAGCAAAAGAGTGAAGTTTCCGAGAGATCTCTCGTTAGATCCGCAAGCTGGGTATGAAGCAACCGTTTAGCAGTGATTCAAGGTTTTGTCAGACATCGTTGTTTGATTGTTTCTTTGTTTTTGTGTTGTTTTTTTTGTTTGTTTGTTTTGTTTTTTAACTTATTTAATATTAAAAAGAAAAGTAATTGCATCACAGTATATGTGGTAAATTTGTTTGTGTCAACATCTATGTAGGATATGAGATTCGCAAAGTCCAGTCTGACAGTGCATCAAATTCCAAGATATTAAGCACTTAAGTGTTCTTTTTACCAGTTTGGGTGAATTTCTTAAACACTCATCTAAAATGAAGTCTGCTGTTCAAAACCTGTATATTTGTTACAGGTAGTTCTAGAAAAAAAAAAAAATCTATCTAGAAAATGTAAAGATGTAAAGATCATGGAATAATTACCAGTGTATTCTTGAAGTCGACTAAATTAATTATGTACTGTGACTCTTGCATCTCTAAACCATGCAGCTGTTATATTTTGTTGGTTTTATTTTTTTAAGATACTTGTACTGGATTGATTGCTGTGAGTATCCTCACATTGGTCGTGTTGGTATGGATGGCTCCAATCAAACTGTTGTCATAGAAACACGGATATCTAGACCTATGGCTCTTACAATAGATTATGTCAACCATAGACTGTATTGGGCGGATGAAAATCATATTGAGTTTTCTGACATGGATGGATCTCAAAGACATAAAGGTTGGTCAACTACTACTTCTTTTGTTTTGGGTTTGTTTTTTTTTTTTTTTTTGTTTGTTTTCAGTTTGAAAATTACCGAATTGTTGATGCTTTGTTCGTTACTTCTAGATATGCAAGGACTACATTGTAAAATGTTTTTTGCAACCTTTTTTATATATTTTCCTTTTTACTAGCATTTCAAAAGGTGCTTTTTGTGTTAATGTCCTGTTATGAATAGGAATTATTTTTTAACATGCATTCCACCTTTAAAATATGTTCATAGGAAAAGAAGTAAAATGAATCAGAAACTCTAGGAACTGACTCAGCAGGATTGACTACTCTATTCATTCTGTATTCAAGAGTATACTTGTTATGTATGTTCTTGACCAGGATTGTTGAAAGTGGTAGGGAGATTTCCTGAGTCCTTGTATTACAATGTGGCTAAAAGTAGCCCTTTTTTTTTTTTTTTTTTCCTCAGCCTGCAAAGACCTGGGAAGTTTGCTCAGCAGGAGTCATTGAGCAAGACTAGTATTTGTAGTGTAATTTTGGGCTTTCTTGATTGAATAACAACTTTTGAAATACTTGTATAATGAGCTTATTTTTACTCCTTTGTTCACCCTCTCACCTAACAGATAATTAAAAAGCCAGTATCTTTTACCTTTTAAAGTTTTTTTAAAATGTTTTATTTCGTGATGAGTACTTCTCATATTCAACATGATACAATTATGGTATAATCTTACTTTTTAATTCAAATGTATGAAATACTTAGTGTTGTTTTTGAGGGGATTTATTTATTTATTTATTTATTAATTTTTGCTAAGATTTAACTATTAGTTGAGCTTCCTTCCACAAGCTTTACCCAAACTTTAGAACCACTGTTATCCTAGTAAAGCTCATTTCTTTGGGTGCTTTTATCTCACAGACAGTGCCCCCAGGTCTTCTCTGAGCCAGAGTTTGCCAGTTTGAGCCAGAGTTCATGAAATGACTACTTTACTTCCAGACTGGAGTTTTGCTCTCAGATGAAAAATAGAAAATATTTCTAGTCCTTGTGCTCAAGAAGAATAAATTACAAATAGATAAGGAACAATTCAATGACAGCTTTTTGAAATGCTGGGTTGGAGAGACTACAGCAATAGCTATGAGAGCTGTAAACATTTCCAGTGGTTTAGATAGCAGTTACAGGATGTTTTGATGGTGCTAACCTGATTACCTAAGCAGTACTTGTCCAGACATCCCCTATCTTCAGGCTAAACGTCTATTTTTCTAACAGAATAAGCAAGTCTCCATATTCTTCTTGTAGTTATTCCACATGCTGCTATCCTGCTATTTAGTTGTCACAGAATTATTCTTTTATGCTTTGTATCTTTCAAGGGAAAGAAATAAGTAATGGCCACACCTAACTGCAGTCATCACATCCTTCTGAGTCCTCTCTTTCAGCCTGTATGGTTCAGAACTTTTCTTTCTCAGTAAATGTTTTCATACCAATAGATTTCAAGAGATGTTTACAAAATTCCAGCTGTACTGTCTTTGATGTCCTTTGCCTTGGCCTTCAGCCTGAGTTTCTCTTGCTGAAATGGATGCAATCAGCATCACCTGCTTTTATATTCCCAGAGTTAACTGCTTCTTCAGAAAGCACATGAACCCAAATTTGTCACAATACAGCTGGTAACAGTGCAGCTTCACTGCTAGCAACACCATCATCAGTTTTATACTGCTGGATGAATTCTTAAAGGAGCATGACTGTCTCCCAAAGTATTACAGTGAAAGTATTAGAAGTCAATTTTTTCTGGTCTATCTGTTGAATGTTAGGCCTGGTAGTTTTGTGGATTTCATGGTCTATTTTTCTTCTGTCATTCTGAGGCACTTTTTATAGTCAAAGCTAATTGATGCTTGAGTTTTTTCTATCCTCCATACATTCAAATGAAGAAGGCAGCTCAAGTATGATGAGCACAAATACGTACTCATAGAGCTGATGAAGTCTAAATGGGAAATGTGAGCAATGCCATCTGAAGTGTCAGTTACTATAAGCTGTTTTTTTTTGTTTGTTTGTTTTTTTACTGTTTCTATGCCTTTTGAGGATACAACTTACTTAGTGTGAGTGTTATTCTGTTGTTCTGAGAATATGTTGTTTCCATTTCAAATTACTCATTACAAAATGTATCAGAAAATGCCCCAGTGACTCCACAAGATCCACGAAATAAATCTTTCTGGAATGGGTAAATCTTTAACATGTCTTGTAAAGAGAGCTTTTAGCAGTCTTAGGTGCTTTGTGCTAGAAGCTTTTTAAGGACAAGAAGAGCGATATTAGGATATCTTCAGATACAACGTCTGTTAAAGTAAAGACTGTTTTTGCATGCAACTGCTGTTTAGTTCTATTTTGGAAATTTATTTTCTTATTTGTAACACTTTTTACAAGGCTTCTTTTTTTCTTATGAATCTTAAAATAAAAATTCAGGAAAAGAGAACATCTGCTGCTTTTCTCTTGTAAAATTCCTCAGCATTTCAATAGAGAAGTCAGCTTTTATAATTGTCAAGAGAGGCCTAGTAAGAACTTGGAAAACATGTAAACTAGGCCAGAAATCTTGTACTACTTGGGAGCACTTCTTGGCACTGAGGGCAGAAATGACCTTGCTTATCTATTTGAAGTTTAATGCATGATTATGTAAACAGTCTTTAGAGCTTAGCCAGTTTAGCACTGCGGCATCACAAATGTTACACACAGTAAATGATTAAGCAAGCATTGAAGCACTAATCTGGCTAAGCACTAAGCTGTTTTACTTCTGTAAGTTTGAAGAAAGAAAAAAAAAAAGCATTCAAGAATTTGTCAGACTTAACAGCTGCTTTTGGTTCCCATTTCCCAAAGGAGATGGAAGCTTCATCATTCCCTAGCTGTCTGATTGCTTCACACAGGTTTTCCTGTCCTTCTGAGATCTGGGCACAACAGAGATGCCTACCATTTTCCAGTTTTATTATTAGAATACAAGAATTTCAGTAGATAGAAACTACAGAGATGGACTTTGATAGTCCAGCTGAGGAAGTACAGAAACTTCTCTGAGCTAAGGTTAGAATTTGACAGTGATTAGTTGATTGATGTTTCTAAAAGCAAAAGTGTATGACTTCATTGCCGCATCATGGAGGGGCATAAAAGTTAAGCACTAAATATTTGTTGAACTTTTAAATAAGCTGAAAACTTGGAAATGCATTTGTTGACTATAATATAGTAATCAGACATAAGCTTTTCTCTAGTATATTAATTTGAAACGTCCTGAAGATTTGGCTTCTACCTGGGTGTTCACAGATCTGTTGAAATATAATTTTAAAGTAATGATTAAAAGGCATTTGGAGATTATAGCATGTGTTGTTGTTGTTGTTTTTAGCATCCATAATCTCAAGAATTGCTAATTGCAGTCTTTGTCAGGAAAACGAGAATATTTGTCTGATTCTGAACTATGCCACTTGAGTTTTACAGCAGGGTAAATCCAGTTATTCATGGAATTGTCCACATGCAAAAGTAAGGAAATAGGTGACAGAGCTAAATTCCTTCCAGATCTGAATTGCAGTTTTCACAGATGAAAAGTTAGAAAAGTCCAAAAATTTTTAACCTGAAGTGACAGATAAACAGTAGTATGAATATTGCAACAGGTTTTTTTTTCTAGCTTTTTTGTCTGGAACTACTCATCTATGGAACTGCTCATCAGAGCCACATCTGATATTAGCGCAAAGTCATAATTGCTGGACATCTGCTATTCAATTATAGTATTCATAATTGTTTAGATTAAATTCTCCAATTCGTGTATCTTCCTACATCTGATAATTATACTGTATTCTATTTACTTAAAGGCTACTATTTAGGAAAAAGGACAGATTCCCTTATATTAAATTCACAGTTACGTTTCTCTAAGATTCCCTGTTCTCCAGTTTATGCAAACCAGTTTATGAAGATTGCCAACAGCTTGGCTTCTATATCTTCCACTGTGGTAATTTGCCCAAATTTTATTAAATTATAAGCCTCTGAAAATATTTTTCTACATATGCATTCAAGAATTAATGGACATTTACTGGTAATATCTGTACTTCTGTATGGCTATATTGAATTTTGTAGTTGAAAATTATTTTCATCTCTGAAATCCTATCTACATTGCTATATTTATATAAAAATACTCAAAAAAAAAAAAAAAAAAACAAATTGTAGTTCAAACAAGCCAAAAAAAAGAAAGATTTTTGTCACCAATACAAATTAGAGCACATCAACTTATCCCTGGGTCAAAATTAATATATGATGTGAGACCTATATTTTAAGTCTATGTATGTTCCTCACATGACTACAGATAAATATTCCCTCTTCTGGAGTTATATGAATTTTCTTCCCTAGAGTTCATGCAACACTTTGTCTCCTTTTATTATGTTATCTATTATCCTTTTCTGTCTAATCACTTTTATTTTCCAGTACTTCCGATGTGTTGCAGTCCTTCTATTTTCACTTTTTAGCAATTTTCTATATTCTTTCCTCCTGGCTTTTTTTTTTTTTAATTAATTATTTTTTTTCCCAGCTTTCTGTTTGGTCTGTGCGTTCATTCTTTTTACTGGCTTCCTTTTCTCATGAAATTTCTCATCTTCCTTTTGCCGTTTGCTCGAGCACTATTTAGGTTTAGCAGTGCATTCCAAGTGTAAGAGAATTCATTATTTATGTATAAAACCAAATCCCAGCAGAGAGTGAACGGAGGAAGAGTGTTAGAAAAAGAGAAGCTTGCCAGGGGCTCGCCCATCTGTAACAGGGGGCAAGGCTGTGGTAGGAAAAAGAATTAGGAGAGTGAACTTCCAATGTCTTAGTTTTGGCTGAGGTGGAATTGTACATAAACAGAGTATTACTTAGTGATGATTTTGCATTTTGTGTGTTTTGTCCCTGGTAATTGTTATACATGTTGTTGAGAATGCTCTCATAATAAGTTTTACTTCACAGATGAGAAGAGCAGGATCTTGAAAATCAAAGTAAGTTATCAGTTTGCATCTACAGAATTCTTTCAGTGGAATAGTCTAAGGCATTTTCTACTTGTATTTAGTACTTTGTATGTTTCAGTATATGAAAAAAATGACATATATACTCTGAGATGTACTGTATTGCAAGGCGTAAGAAATGAGTCACTGAAAGAACTCAGTGGAAACAATTAGCAGAGGGATTCTACTCAGGCAGGGAGTTAGGCAAGGAAATGAAGGCACTGTTTGCCTCTTCCCTTGCACTGCAGCAGCTGGGCAGGATGTGTACCCACAGTGATGGAGGCTGAGACCTGCAACCTTTGTCTGATGGAACTGTACGGCAGATACTGCTTCAGGTTTTGTCATCTAACAGGAAAGAAAAATGATATGCATAGATAGCATATTATTTATATCCTTGATAGTTTGACAGGGACTGGCAAAAAGCACATGTAGTAGTAAGTACTGGTCTAGTAAAGTTCATCTGGACTGGTAAGGCAGTATACACTGAACTACTGAGCTGCAACCATATTGTTTTATTTGTTATTTTGGGGTGTTTTGAGATATGGATTGGGCCTTAATTAATTTCAAACCAATTTTTAGAGCTTTCGTAGCGGTTATAATCTAGCATAGTTACAAGAAACCTTTAAATTAAAAAATAAAATTAATTAAAAAAACAAACAACACCAAAAATAGCAACACAACAGCTGTCCAATACATAAATAATTGTGGAAAGTAATTTATACCAAGTGAACTGTAGTCCTAATGGATGTGCATTAAAATCTATAGCTGCTTAAATTCTCCATTAGTGTGATGGTCAAATTCTGACCCTCATGTTGGTCTTATGTTATTTTAGTGTTTTACAGAATATATTGCTAATGGATTTGCAAGTAGACATCTTGACTACATGTTTTCAAACAGGTGATGCAGGGAAATAATTATAACTCTAATCTGTCTTGTTTTTTTTCTGAATTTGCAGAAAGTAGATAATTTTCACAGTGCTTGCTAAGGAAAAGTGAGAAATTGGTCTTGGTCTTCTATTTAAAAGTGCAATGCAAACCATAATGTATGCAGTGAGGTTAGTAATTAGTACTGTAACATGTACCAAATGCATGTCATTTATGAAGAGGTAAATCAGCAGCCATGTAATCTGGAAGTTAAAAAGTGGGAAGAAAGAAAGAATGTGTTTCTTCTACAACATATATTTATGGTCATCATTAACAGTCATTGCATGAGATTTTAAAAAGCTTAGAATAGTGATGTCCTGGACAGAGGCAAAAATGTAAGCATGGCAGACTATCTTGCTGTTTCACGAAAAACATAAAACATAAAAACTCGATTACAACTTTTTTTGTTGTTGTTGATTACTGTTGAAGTGGAATATCACTTTTGTATCCTATTCCTTGCATGTTAACAATGCTGATCTTCCGTTGTTTTCAATGTATCAAATACTACAAGTATTTTCATGTGGACTTCCCTTTAAGGTGAAATTAATTGTGCATTTGAATATCTGAATTTATTTTTGTCATATCAATCTGGAAAGTAAGCATTTGTTCATATTTGTACTCAGGATATGGCATTTTTTTTTGTAATGATTGGATAAACAAAGAGAAAATAACTATTACACATATTTTTCACTGGAGTGGAGTACTACAAAAGACTAAATCAAGATAATTTTATCATGTAAATCCTCTTCATGTGTGTTAAGGCTTTTACATGACCATTTATGCTGGGTTTATTCTTAACAGTGATCAGAATAAGAGAATACAGACAAATGAAAAAGCATTTTTTTGTGGTTTTTTTTTAGAATATAGAAAAATGGGAGTGGTATCTGGCATCTTCAGTTTGATGCCAAAAGTAGAAGCAAGGGTCAAAATTCATCTTCAGAACTTAAGTAAAAGTAAGATAGATGGTTTCATGGATAGGGCAGTTTCTTGCAGCTTATTCTGTCCATATGGTATGTACTTATTGTTAGAAACTGTCCTTAATGATCGCTGGGGAATTTTCTGAAGTTTTGTGAATCTATCAACATTTTTTGATAGACTTGTAACATTTGTGCTGTGATACGACCCTGTGACTCAGGGGCTACAAGTAAACTTTCCACAGTAAATACTTATACTCTACCTAAAATTTAAAAATGCTCAGTTTATTGTGCCTAAGTCTCAGTATATGAAGACAACATGACGAATTGTGTCCAGATTGACTCAAAATCACGTGATAAATATCATAGTATGATGAAGCAGCTGAAAGACTTAATTTCAGTGAAGTAACTGCCTGAGGAGAGTGGTCCCCAAGTAGTCCAGTTCTTCTTACTAGATGGTGACTCAAAGCAAAAGAAGTTTCTTCCACATAGCATGTGTATATGCAGTTTTGATGAACTCATCTTTCAGAGTTAAACTTTCCTTCCTCAAAATGATATTAATGTGTAAATTCTATCCTTCCTTAATTAATTACAGTAATCTGGTAGTAAGCGTAGGATATGATAATTAGTATTCCCAATTAATAATTATGCTGAGGCATTTTAAACATCATTCACTTTTTAATTTAAAATTAGTGACATGTCCCTTTGCCAGAACAGAATTAAGCTTAACTCAGCATTATAAAGATGTATGTGAAGCTTGAAGAATAACTCGAGAAGATTCAAGGAAAATTTTAAGTGAAAAAAATCTTATGTTAAATGAAATAAAATAATGAACAGTAATGACCAACATTCGACTGCTTAGTCTCAGTTGTACCTGGATGAGGACTTAGTATTTATTCTACCATATTGCTAGAGATTCTCCCACACAGCATGCTGCACTTAAGGTGTCTAATCTGCAGATAATTCTCCCCACCAAGGGAGTTACTCAGTACACTCCAGAGCAGAGTAGGGATGAAATTAATATGCAAGTGAATGATGTAATTATGTGATAAGTATATAGATTTTTTCAGTAGACAGACTAACTCTGCTCCAGCCATTAAGTGTTTTTCAGAGTCTGGGATTTTTTTATCTTGTAATGTTTTGATCAGTCTCTCATTAGAAAATACCAGATTGAGAAAATAATGGATATGTCTGTACTTTCTTCAGACAGTATTCTTCCTTTTTTTATTATTATTATTATTCTTATTCTTCCAAATTCTTCCTTTCTTCTAATTTCTTGTTATGTTGGTGACAAAACTGAAAATAACAGTACTTCTATAACTCTTTCTTTCGTTGCTAACAAGAAAAGCTCGGCAACAATTGACACTGGGAATGATTCACTATGTTTTGCAGATGCTCTTTTCACACAGCATGTTTCTGCATATAAGGGAAGTTTTTCTTGAGGGTACTGTAGTATTTAGGGATCTATGCCAAAGTAGCATACGACAAACTTCAAAATTCAGATTTTTTCAGATTGTACACTAATTTTTCAGAAATACTGTGAAACTGCTTAAAAAAAGGAAAAAAAAATCATCCTGTTATTTTTATTGGATGACTATGGAATGCATACAAGGAAGGGAAAATAATCTCAGGTCTAAGAACCAATTTTTCCTTGAGTAGATGGCAGCATACATTACACTGAAGTTCACTTTGTGGAAAGCAGATTTTTTTTTTTTTAAACTCTTACTCCATTTACAAAGTGTTGCTCATCAATTGTCAGTGGACTGTGTACTGTTTCCAGCAAGAAATTTGGATTTGCCAAACATATTTAAACAAGTTCCAGGCATTTTAATTGAAGAAAACAAAGGTGTTAAAAGAATATACTGTTTAAAATAACAGATGCAGCTTCTCTAATTTGTCTTATCGGTAATTAGTGTAATTCAGTGATGAAAGACTATAATTTGCAAGTTGAGCATTGTGGTCAGGTGTTCTCCTGTGACATTTGTGACTACAATTGCATGCAGTTAGGCTGAGATTTTTTTTTGTTATGTTTGCCAAGAACAAATAGTCCGTGTATACGGTAGGATGAAGGACATCCCAAAGCTTTTCCTCCCTTTTGTCCATCCTTCCTTTCTAAAATGATGTTGACTTTGTATTTTGTGATAGTGTAATGATATAATAAAGCGTATTAGCAGTTTATGGTGGTTTTTTTTTTAATTATTGTATGCTTAGTTCTGCTAGGAATAAGCAATAAGCCCTCTTACTGTTGTGTTTAATACAGTGCTGTTTCACTTGTCAGTATATTTTCCCAAAATTAAATGGTAGTAATTGTCTTAAATATTATCAAATGCAATATGTCTGTAGATATATACGTTATGTTTTGTGTATTTGATAACTTTTCATCTTCTGTTAAGAGTGGGTTAAGGTATACTTATGTCTTCTCCTACTTAGAAACTTGTCACTTGGTTGTTTAGAATCTGGAGGTGATTTTTGTTAACTGAAGTTTTGATTACATGAACGTTGATTGGGCCAAGTGATTCCAAGCAAACAGAGCTCACACATCCCCATTCATGTTTTTCATAACTGGTAATAAAGAACATTTTAATCTTGACACACTGTTATGACAGTTATTCTCCAGACGTTGTATAGCAGTTGTATCTGTCAACCTATGCAGCATGGAATATTTTAGTTGGCAGCCTTCCAAGAGTGAACATTAATCTCAGCATTTCTTCTTACAGTCCCTAATCAAGATATTCCAGGGGTGATTGCACTAACACTGTTTGAAGACTACATCTACTGGACAGATGGGAAAACCAAATCGCTCAACCGTGCCCACAAAACCTCTGGATTAGGCAGACTGTCACTGATTAACTCTTGGCATACCATAACTGATATCCAGGTGTATCATTCTTACAGGCAACCTGATGGTAATTATCCTATGTTTTCTGTTCAGCACATTGATGTATTTCACATAGAGACCAGTTCCTGAATTAACTGAAGATTATTTATCATCGGTTTTTTTTGTATTACATTGAATTTAGAAGTCTTCAAGTGAACTTCTTGAAATATATATCTGATTAATGTTGTAAGTATATGATACGACTTGTCCAGTGAGATGAGATACCCTATGAATTGTAAAGTTGTGTTAGAGTCCAAGTTACCATTGATGAAGATCAGAACAGTGTGTCATGACAACTTTTAGCATGATGACTGCAAAAAGTAGAAAGAATGTTAATAATTCAGACTAATAGTGTTGTTTAGAAGCCTGAGACTAAGAGAATGTCCGAGAGCATAAACATTTATATTGCATCCTATCAGATGCTCCATTTATTGGAGTTCTAGGTGAATGCAATTTGGCAGTTGACCCAGATCAGCTGATTTTACGTCTTGTTATTACACATCTTTTTTTAAAGTGTTTTTGCTTCTTCTCACTGTTTCATTAATGAATGTACAACCTTTGTAATAATTAATTCCTACACACACACACAAAAAAGAATAGCTTAAAGGCAAAAAGAAAGGGGTTTTGTTACAAGACTTTCCATTGTAAAACTGATGTGTGTAATATAATTTTCTTCTATGAAGCACATACTTAGAAGTAAACTGAATATGCTCTGATATTCTTTTCATATTCAATCCACAGTGTCTAAACATCTGTGTGCAGTAAACAATGGTGGATGCAGTCATTTATGCCTTTTAGCCCCTGGCAAGATGTATACATGTGCCTGTCCCACTAACTTTTACCTTGCTGCAGATAACAAGACATGCTTATCAAACTGCACTGCCAGTCAAGTAAGTGCATGTGTATATTCACTTTACTGGGTTTTCAGCTGCTTTTAAATAATGAATGGTGGTGCCCATGAAATATGGAAACACTTCTTAAAGGGGTTGAATACTAGGTAAATGTTGGATGTATTGAAAGTGTTTAATCTTCACAATTATTTGTTGAAAGTAAACTTGCAAATGCCTTTTTTCTTCTAGAGAGTGTAGAGCTTGTTCTCTTTTAAATGTGAATGTTTCTTCCAGTCATTAGAACAGATAAAGCTAATCAATCTATAAAAATTAAAATATGTAAGATAGAATTGCAAAGTTATTTATAACTATTCATGAATGAGAAACAATTACTCAAATAGGAGAAAAAGGATCTCAGTCCAGTAGGTACATAAGTAAATAACAGGGTTACAGTAAAAGCAGTCCAGTAGCTGAAATATAAATGGTAGAATATGCAATTACTTAATAATTGTATCAATTAAAACATTGAATTATGTATGCAGGGTGGGTTTCCTGTAACTTGAGAAACGTATTTTGTAGGGCAGATTACAGCTGAACAGTGCTTAAATGATTGTTCTGAGTAAGACCTTAAATGATCAAGTCATGGAATGCAGGACAATTCAGTAAGTAGTTTTTATCAGTGGAACTACAAGTGAGTGTACCAAAGTCATTAGAACAATAGTGACTTCTATCAGCCAAAGTCACAGTGCACTGCATCTCCAAAAAAAGGCAAATAAATAGGTGTTATGAAATCAAAATATATTGATAATTAGTGGAACAATGACATAATCAATTTCTCACAGTTTATGCTGTTTTTGGAAAAGAATAAAACAAACAAACAAACAAAGTATTAGTAAAATCTTCCTTCTTTTTCTCTTTTTTTTAGTTCCGTTGCAAAACTGACAAATGTATTCCGTTCTGGTGGAAATGTGACACTGTTGATGACTGTGGAGATGGCTCTGATGAGCCTGAGGAATGCCGTAAGTGTATTCCAAATCTGAAACCCAGATTTTTCAGCAGAGTTGATACTTACAGGCATTAGAAAATTCTCTGAAAGCTTTTGTTTACAGTATTGGTTTGATTTCCTCCTTCTCTGTCAGATTTGGAAAGGGCAGTGTCTTGTCTGTCATCCTGTAAATGTTTTCCTTATCAAATGTTTATTAAGCACTTCTTAAGATCTCTGGAAAAAGATAAAATTACAAGTTCTTCATGTTTTAAACCTTTATTTAAACCCTATGAAATTTTTGAAGTTTTTATATTTCATAGCTGTTTTCTTTCTATGTCTCGGAAAAAAAATTCTGCCAAATTTATTTGATCTTTTATTTTATTTTATTTTATTTGGGATGGAATTGTGATACTATAAGCTCACTGGTTTTTATTTTATTACAGTTATACAAGTTTAGCTACACATTATCACTGAGTGCAACTTCCAGAATAACAACAGCAATGTTCTCCATCCAATTTCTACTAAGAATCTTGTTATTTTTCACAATACGTTTTATATGTATATATTTTCATTTTATACTTCTATAAATATTTACAAATGAGAATTTGAGGAGCTGCATCCCACCACTCTAGTATGAACAATTTTATGTAACAATCATTTATTATGTATTCTATCTAACTTTGACCCCTTATCTTGAAAGGGAAGCAAATGCATCGTATTTCTCAATAGCCTCCCATAGTCCAGATAGCAGGTTCTCATAGTATTTCCCCATTGAATTGTAGATGACTGGAAGTCAATTATGATCTTTTCAGCATCCTAAAGGATGACTGATGTGAGACAAGTAGCAGACTGTAAGTTTACCTAACTGTTGGAAAAATACCTGTCTACTATACTGGGTTCACAAAGAGAAATGTTCTTGATGATGCTGTTTTCCTTCCCAGTCATTAACTGCTTTAGTACTATTATTTTGATTTATGTAGATGAATATATTTTTGTATTCTTACCTCAAGCTTAAATACACAGAAAACTCTGCTATGTGTTACGGTCTTTCAGATAACAGTCTGAAAGCCTTAAAACAAATAATGAGCATTCATAAGATTACATTTCCATAAATATTTATAGCTTAAAAACATCGCTGTATAAGTGCATATTTGTCCACTTGCAGAAATTGTGGCCATGAGAACAAGCAGTGGTGGACATGTCAAGAGTGAGCCAGTGAGTTTCTTAAATGCAGATTCAAACTGAAATGGTTATACCCTAAACTGCAAACTTGTGTTCAGCTACAGTAAACGTCCACCAGCTGAGGTTTGCACCAGTATTAAAATATAACTGTAGATGCGTGAATTTAAAATCTCAGACTTTGAAATTAATTTTGAAATGCCAGACATGCACCTTCCTTAGTATTATCTGCTTAAACTGTGGCTATGTATTTCAATACAAATCTTCAGCAATACTTATGTTAGATCCATAGAGGAGGAGTGCTATCAATACTTTACCATTCCTCTGGCAGTGTTTATAATCAGTTTGTGTTTTTTTTCCCAGCTGAATTCAGATGTCAGCCAGGACGTTTTCAGTGTGGAACTGGACTTTGTGCTCTTCCAGCCTTCATCTGTGATGGAGAGAATGATTGTGGGGACAATTCTGATGAACTGAACTGTGGTAGGTGTTTATTATAGAAATACTACGCTGTTGTAAATGCTGTGATGTGTGTTCTGCCAAGAAAGTGATTTTGTATTTTTACTTTGAATTTAATGTTTTAATCTTCAACTCTTAATTCTTTTAACTCGATATTTTTATTCTTTAAACTTCCAGACACACATGTGTGTCTGTCAGGTCAGTTCAAGTGCACAAAGAATCAGAAATGTATTCCAATAAATCTGAGATGCAACGGACAGAATGATTGTGGTGATGAAGAAGATGAAAGAGACTGTCGTAAGTTATGTTTAGAGAATTCTGTTCTGATATATAGGTAGCTGATTTTAAACAAGATGATGAAATAAAATATGTAATGTAAATTTCCTCCATGTAAAATAATTTGAGGAGCATACAAAACAGTTAATTCACTGGATTGTTTGTTATACAATGCTTTCTATACAGAGGACAAAGTAAAATGTCATTTATTGACTTCATTTTTTTTAAAGTTATTATGAAAAAAAGTGTGTAAACAAATTAATTTCAAGCATTTAATTGGGTTTCTGACTTAGGCTGAAACATCCATTTTACTGTTAACCACCTCACAAATGACTCATCTTCTTGAGGCTTTCATCTTCTATGCCTTGTGGCACCATAATTCAAGAGGAAAAAAACCCACTTTTCTGCTTCTTTTGTTAGATATGTTGTAGACCCATATTTCCTTCACTATATTTTTTCATGATATAGTTCTCTGTTTTTTAAATTCATCCTTCTGTAGGGAATTCATTAATCTACATATGCAGCTTCATTGCCATTTACACAGATATTATACATCTTACTTTTGGTAAATCCAATTTCACTCCATATTTCACAGAGATGATTAAAGAAAATATTTTCAGTTGAAATATATTAAATAGTTTGTATTTTAGATCATTCTGGAATTAAGGTGATGATGCTGTCTTGAGATGTTTCAATCCTTCATTTCATCCATTAGTCAGATTTACAGCTGATCTAAAATGGTTAGGCCTGTTTTCTGAATTAACTTTCTCAAAATTGCATTTCTATGAGGAATTTCTCCTCCAATAGAAGGGTTGCTAAGGATACAAAGGCTTTGTTAATTATCATGTTTGTTGTCCATCTTCATAGTAGCTCCGCAGAGCTCAGACCTCTGACAGGCAGTATTATATACTCATTTATATGTTATAGTAAATAGATTATTAGGGCCAGGTAAACACCTGCAGAACATAGGGGAGATTGCTATGCGTCATTCTTTATACTGAAGAAAGCATATAGAGGGTTCTGAAGATTCCCAAAACTGTATGTTGTAGCAGACAGAAATAAAATGAAATCAGGGCAATAGAGCCTCAACCACAGCATTGTTCAGGGACTGTAGGAAGTATAAGAACAGGATCAACAACAGCAGAATTGAAAACTTGAGGTGTTTTAAACTAGAGTGGGACAGGATAATCTGCTGTGATATAAAGCACGCTCTTCAGTGTTCTGAAACTTTGCTATCAACCCACCTCCCAAGGGACAGAATAGGGTGGAAGATGGGTTCATTACACGTAGTTTTCATTTCTGTCTTTCTTACCTAACACCTTAATAATCCATTCTTAAGGTTTAGAACTTGATAATCGTGATCTCTTCCAACCCAAGTAATTTTACGATTATCATAGAATCATAGAATGGCCTAGGTTGAAAAAGGGCCTGAAAGATCACCTATTTTTCAATGCCCCTGCTGTGGGGCAGGGTTGTCAACCACACAAGACCAGGCAGCCCAGAGCCACATCTAGCCTTACCTTTAATGCCTCCAGGGATGGGGCATCCACAATCTCTCTGTGCAACCTGTTCCAGTGGGTCACAACCCCTGAGTGAAAAACTTCTTCCTGACATCTAACCTGAATCTCCTGTCTTAGTTTAAATCCATTTCCCCTCATCCTATCACTACCAACCCATGTAAACAGTCGTTCCCTCTCCTGTTTATACACATCCTTCAAGTACTGGAAGGCTGCAATGAAGTCTCCCTGGAGCCTTCTCTTCTGTAAACTAACCAAGCCCAGTTCCCTCAATCTTTCCTCGTAGGAGAGGTGCTCCAGCCCTCTGAATGTTTTAATGGCTCTCCTCTGGACACATTCCAAGAGAAAGATTCCATCTTTCTTGTGCTGGGAACCCCAGACCTGAACACAGTAGTCCAGATGGGGCCTCACAAGAGCTGAATAGAGGGGGGTAATCAATTCCCTCTCCCTGCTTGCCACCCTTTTTTTCATACAGCCTTTTAATGCAGTTCAGGATATAGTTAGCTCTCCAGTCTGCAAGTGCATACTGCTAATCTTGGCATTATGAGCTTCCCTCATTAGAATTTTCAACTTTCTTGTTTATATTTTATTAAAATCTTTACTTTTTTCAGATTTTAAAATTATGTAGAAAATAATATCAAAACAAAGGGACAACTATGAAGAATATAAACCAAATGATGTTTCCCTATAGAAATTTCTTAAATGATACCAGAGATATCTTATTACTGAAGGCTTTTTTACCCTTTATCTTTCTTAAAGGGAAATGTTTTGAACATGATCAGAAATTTCTAGTTTTAATTTAGAATTTTCTTCTTTGAAGCTGAAAACAGTTGTTCCCCAGACCATTTCCAGTGTCAAACAACAAAACACTGCATTTCTAAACTGTGGGTATGTGATGAAGACCCAGATTGTGCTGATGGATCAGATGAAGCTAACTGTGGTGAGTGAGACTATGATTTAGAGTATTTCACTGTTCTGAATATGTGACTGTAGCTTGATGTTGCTACAAAAGGCATTAAAGGGAAGTCATGATTTCACTTAACATGTCCTCTTCCAATCTATGGTGCTACCCATACGATAGTTTTATCTGGTTCTTACTGTTCTTGTTGGATGGTAAAATGTAAGTAGACATAATTATTATGACTTTAATATGGACATTAGAATAGACTTAAATACTATTACATTATTGTCTGGGATTATGAATGGATTTCTCATCCAAAATAGTGACATGTTCTATTTTTTTTGAAAAAAATTATCAAGTTTCCATTGCTATTGTGATTAATAAATAGTGAAAAAATAATAATTTCCTTTAATCTCCTATAATTTCAGTGGATGTGAATAAACTTTTTGTTCCAGAAAGACACATAACATAGTAAAGATGCTTCATAATAAATGAATTGCCTTTGTGAAAAGCCAGCTCTGCTTTTATTTTAAATTTACTAGTTGATTATAGTGCCTTCTGTTTTTATGTTGGAGGAAATATAACAATTTATCCATATATCATGTTCCTATGCCACTCGTAGATAAACACCATTAACTAAGCATATTAAAAGAGCAGGATGACTTTAATGTCATATGAAATTTTCCCATAGTTGAGATACATTTAAATAACCTCTTTATAGCGGTAGTTTGAACACGATTTATTCTACTTTTAAAAAAAATAATTAAAGATTGTTATTGTTATGAACAAACTTCAGGAGAATTAAATTTTTAATTTACAAGTAGACTATAATAAAGATCTGCATATGCTGGTGCTAATAGTAAGTTGTTATCATTTATAGTTCATTTTTAAAAGACCTGCAATGCAAAACTTGCATAAAGGGTAATTTCTTTTTTGCTTATGTGCTCCGTAGTCATATATATGTTTTTTTTAGTAAACATTTGCTAACGTGTGCTGGGGATACAATATTGACTGAACTTATTAGAGCTGTTCTGTATGTATTTAGTCTCCTATGGTTTGTTTCCAACTGAGGCAATTAAAGTAGATAAATAAATACTTATTAATGAATGAATGTATGGTGTTTTCCAAAGAATATTAGATTGACCTAATGCATGCTTTTTGTCCAGACATTTAAAATAAGGTATTTAATTATGTTAATCTTTTATCCCAACTTTGATACTTTATATCACAAAAGGCCCTTATTTGGGCTGGAATATAAGGGAAGCTGTGTTTAAAACTTAGGAAGTTATGATCTGCTTTAAAGTTAATATGTATTTTAGATATTTTCCAGAATAATTTTGTCAATGACTGTTTTCTGCTTTTTCCTTTTATTTAATATTAATTTTATTCTTATCCCAAAACAGCTTGATCCCTGTCAATTATAATTTAAGATAGAAAATGAAAATTAAGAAACTATAACTTTTTCTTTCGTTGCACTATTTCTATGTGAGCTTTCATGTTTTCATGGAGCCTCACTTTAAGAATAGTGGAAAGCAGTTTAGTGTTGAAGACAACTATGACAAAATGTGGGTGTACCTTTCAGGATTCCACAGTACAAAAAATAAACTCTTAAACTATTTATTTTGAGGTGAATATATGTTTCCAAAAGATCAGACATTTGTTATGAAACTTTATCAGGTTTTCCTTTTTTATGCCTTAGTTCTACTGTCTTTCTATTTTCCTGAGCTCTCATTAATCTGAAGAGTGAAGTAGAAGACAAGCAAATCTGGTCTGTTTGGCATGTCAACTGAAAGCTGCTTTGAGAGATCAGAGTCAATCTCAAAGAAAACTAAAGCTTTTGGAGATGTCAATTGGCAAAAAAAGGATCCTTACAAATATATATTTTTTTCATTTGTTTGTTTTTGTATTCCGTAGATGGAAAGAATTAAATAGTTCTTTGTGTTTATTAAAAATAAAGAAAGAAGAAAGATTAGTATTCAAGTGATAATCATACATTTAGAATACACAGTTTAGTTTTCTTTATTTTCTGAAAGCTAAACTCTCTCTATAAATCTAAAGATGCAATACAACAAAGTAGTTTTAGTATCCCTTAAGAGTAAGAAGAATACATCTTGTATGCAGTCTTCAACTTAGCACAGGTAGTTGAAAAAAGAGTTCACTGGGTTCTATGCCTAATTGATTAGATCTTGATGTTCAGTGTTAAAGGGGAAATAAAGATGATCTGTGATTAGCCTTTAGGATTCATTCTGAGGGCAGTTATGTTAACTTTTATAGACTTAACTAGAAATATTTTAACATACAGGATAGGTATTGGATGTGAAACCAGCTTTTACAAAGCAACAAAAAAAAAGCAAGTGCAATAATTCTCTATGCTATTGTTGTTTTTATGCCTTCTGTTTTTAAATGTTCTTTATGTACTTGCCAAGGCAATTATTTGAAATGTCATAATTGAAATCCTGCTCCCCAGGGAAATTTTGACAGCACCGAGCCCGCTGGAGGTCAGGAAGTGTTTGGACAGCGTGCTTAGGCAGATGGTCTGATTTTTGGGTGGTCCAGTGTAGAACCAGGGTGTGCACTCAATGATCCCTGTGGGTCACTTCCAACTTGAAATACCCTATACTATTGTTATTCTATTTTGATTACTTCTGGATTATTTTTTGCCATCTTGAGAGATATCATAGGATAAAATATTTGAGGAGGAAACTGCTAATAATTGCTGTCAGAGAATTGGGGACAAATGCAGAAGGCACCAAACTGAATATGTATTCTGTACATTTGTAACTTTAAAAATGTATATATATTTTTTGGAGGTTTCTGTGATCTGATCTTTTGTAGGGCAATCTTACCTCAAAATTCAAGTAGAAGTCAGTTCAGCTTTTGAGATTTAATGCAACAATGTTAACCTCTCCAAGCTAATTTGTGCATCCATCTGAATTTCCTTTTTTTTTTTTTTAAATTAAATTACAGTTTTTATAGTGTATATTTTATTTTATCATCATATTCATGATATCTATCATGATATCAAATCTATCATGATATCATGAATAAATAGGACCTTAAAGAATTTGATATGAGAAATAAAATAATTCTGAAAGTATCTTTTCAAATGTGTCCTGCAATGCCATCATGTAACTGTTCAGTAGCAGTTTTTCAGTTTTAGACTTCACAGTGATGTAAATTATGTTCGTGCTAATTGCAGACAAAAAAACTTGTGGGCCTCATGAGTTCCAGTGCAAAAACAACAACTGTATTCCAGATCACTGGAGATGTGACAGCCAAAATGACTGTGGTGATAATTCTGATGAAGAAAATTGTAGTAAGTAACTTCTACTTAGGTGCATGTTTCAAAGAATAGTCAGTTTTGCAACCTGTAAGAGCAAACCTCAATGCCTAATAAGTCTCCGTAATACCACTTCTGGTGTGTTAATTTAGACCTGGTTCTGAGGAAGAAATGGCAAATTCATAATGGTTTCCTTCATCTCATAATCATCTTTATAAAATATTTTCACAGGAAAATTCCATCAGTATTTTTTGAAATGCTTTCTCTTCAGCTGGAAAACAATCTTAAATCTTTTATTTTATTCTTTGAAATCTAAGAAATTTAATGTTTTGTTTTGTAGATTATCTTTAATGTGCAGGCATGGTTGTATATCCTTAGGGTATTTGACATCTTTGAGGTAGTAACTTAGAATGGCTGATGAATTCTTGTACTGTCTGCCCCTTTCTCTTATTCAGCACATGGTGTCCAGTGGTACAGGAAATCTGAAGGCAAGCTCATTTAGATTTAAAGTTTAAATAGATTTGTATGCCTTTTGATCACAATCTGTTAGAAAATACTGTTAGTCACTGCAATCATTACTATCATAGTTTTCATATGTAACTGCTTCACCTAAAGGGAAAAATGTCATCTGGCTTGGTAATTGCTATCAGCCATGTAGTGTTAAACATGGGCAGGAGGGCGTCAGGGAGTAAGGTTTTGATGAAACACAAAAGCTTTCTTAGCTTTGTGGGAAGTTTTACTTAGGAACTGAGTATTAATGCTGGAGAGATTTTTTTTTCCTGGTATAAACAGAACTTGTTTTGTTTTTCTGTTCATGTAAAAATCAAAGAGAGAGACATGGTTTTGCTATGGCAATGTTAATCTATGTGAAGAGTTGAAAAATCTGATGAAGAAAAACATTCTACTGCCCGCAAAATAAGTGTTAAGCATCTTGTTTTAAAACTTGCCATCTGTGAAGTGGGATTAATAATTCTCTTTGCTAAATATTAGGTTGTCATGGAATAAAATTATAAAAACAAGTGTTCAAATAATGGAGGAGCAATCATTCATCAATTTCTTTCTTATTTATTGTCTGTCATCTTTGTGTTCACATCAGTAATTAATTTATGTATTCTATTCTTCGCTGTTCTCTAAACTTTCAGATAAAGAAATCTGTAGCTAAATGTAATGCATGGGATAAGTGATTTGAGAGTACCTAGGTGCAGCCTGTACAACAGTCTAAAATTACTTCAATTCTGACATTCCTTACAAAATATAAGCATTAAACAGATCTCTGCAAAGTGATGTGTGATGTAAACACGAGTGCTTCATGTTTACTGTTTAGTATTTGTTTTTCGTTGCTTGTCAAGTCCACACTTTACTTACTAACTTTTGAGAGCCTTTATTCTACTGTCTGAATTAAATACTACATGCTGGCACTGTTGTAAAATTCACTATTTCAGAAGCACTGGGATAATACATAATATCATTGAGTTGCTCAAACTAATGGAAAAAATTCTACGTAGACTGTGTGGCCTTTTATAAAGTGTAATGAAACAACTGTATATTAAATTGGAGCTTCCAAAGAACTTGACAAAATGAATTTCATAGCACATTATAAGTTCTTCATAGCATTCATGCATTTATGAAGAGTTTTTCAGGCAGCTGCATGAAAAAAATGGTTTGTTTCTCAAAAATACAGATTGAACTCAAAGAATTTTAGAAAGTTCAAGAATATTTGCATTTATGCATATTATTTATTTACATGTACGCATAATAATTTGAGGAAATGATCAACGTTGAAAAATAACATGTTTTGGAAATATGAGTGTGCAAAATTGTTAGTGCTATAATGCAAACAGTTGTCTGTTATGACTTTGTTTCTGGCATAGTTTCTACAGACTTTGTTGTTCTTTAACTGTATTTGTCTTATATTCTATAGTGTGAACTATCTTTCCCAGTTTTTTTCTTTATTTCTTTGCAATTCTTACATAATGTTTACATTGCTGAATGCAAAAGTGTTGTGCTCCTTCAATAAACAGATAGAAAATTAGTAGAAGACTGTCATTTGAACCCTCCCAAATAAATATTACTGGGAAGGTTAAAGGTCCATACTGAGAACCCTAATTAAAGTAGAATGCATTTTTAACTCCTCTCAGTTAATAATTATCTTTTTGGAAGGGGAGTTGTCTTTTAGGGTGTTTATATTTTTTTGAAAGATGTTAGGCAAGAAGTATTTTCTCATTCAGAGAAATTGGAACATGGAGAATTCCATTGTAATGACTATCTTATTCGTGCTCAAAAGAAGACACCAGTAATGTTTTATTGAATGTAGTTAAAAACATATATAATATACTGTAAACAACAAAGCAAATATAATAATGCTGCAGAAAGACATGCATTTAATCAGTGTGGAAATATTAGTCGCTGGATAATCTCAATGCTTTGTTGCTCTTACAAGGTGTCAGGAAAACAAATTAGTTAATTTTGTCCTTGGATAACTTTGTATTCTTAACTCAGTGAGAACTAGCAATTATTTAATGTCTAAGAGAATGCATCTACTCTCATGTATTAAAAGAAACCATGCTGGAGCTTCTCATAATGTCATCTTCGGTAGACAGATCTTGAGTGGACAAGGCTATAAATTCTCTTCATCCTTTACATGCTTTAGGCTCAGCTGACTTGGTGCAAGTACAACTGTGCTTCATGTTGGTTTTCTAAGAACAACTAGATTTCAGTGATAGACAAAGTCATGTTTAATCTGCACAAATACAGGTACAAGGCACATTATAAGTTTGAACTTGATATTCTATTTTAAGAAACAAATGTCCTTCTGACTGAGTTGTGTATAATACTTCAGTCTCCTAATAAAATCATTTCAACTAGCAGCTTAATGCGATATCCATGCTTATTAAATAAGAAATTGAGCCACAAACTTTCCTGTGAGATCCCATTCTTGCTACTGCTTAAGCTGACAAATGTGTCATGTCTGCAGATTATTTGCATGCTTCAAATTATGAAAGGAGACCATTTTATGTGCTCTATTTCTATTAAAATTATTTCTAATTATACAGAAATGCTTTTCTCAGGATGGAGTTTCAGTGTTTTTGTAAAGCAGTAGCTGAAAGATGCTTCTATTTGTTATACAGAGGTCTATAAATACTTATTCCTTTCACTAACAACCTTAGCACTGATGGAAAACTCTCTCCTGTGAGCATATGTAAATCACAGAGAAGTATTCCAACAGCAGAAGAAACATTTCTTACAAACAGAGAAGTTGGCTCATTGTGTACATTTTTACAGAATCAAATCTCTGTTCATAAATAATTCATTAGCAGTATAGAAAAAGTATTTGTTTATATGTTTATTTTCATGTGAATTGTTTTTTCCAGAAATTATTTCTCTTACATAATTTATTCTTATTTTGAAATTCCTCTTCCTGGCCTGTTGGCAGAAAAAAGAATTGAGTCAGTGATTTGCTAATGTTTATACAATGAGCTTTTGCTTTGAGAAAATTAGTAGTATGTCTGTAATCTAAGACTCCGTATAAATATTAAGCTTTGATTTGCTTAAAAATAACATTGCTGGATAACTGATGCAATTGGTGTAGATCTGCTTGTATTACTACTGTCCTCCAACTTCAAATTCAAAAACTGAATTCTTCTTAAACAAACAAACAAAAAAAGCATGCTTCTGTATTCCATTGCTAGTTCAAGGACTGTTCAGAATCTTTTTGTCTGTTACTGTCCATTGCCACTCTCCTCTCTTCATCTCTCCTTCTTTTTCATCTTTCTGACATTTTTTTTGTTTGTTTCTTTTTTGGTTGTTGTTTGCTATTTGCCTGAAAACTTACCACCTCAGAAGGTCTTCCCCATCAATCCTTATTGTTGACATTATGTTATTTACTTAATACAATGTTTGCTCTGATGTTAACATCCTCACAGATTATCCTTGGTTGCTTTTTCAGTCCTAAATCCCTATGGCTATCAAAGTCTAAATTACATATAGAGACTTGATTACATTGTTCAATTACCTCTTTTTCTCTACCTTTGTTTAATGGTTCAAAGACCATAAGGTGTCTTCATTTTTATTTTTATTTTTTTCCATTATCTTGAAGAACAGAATAAATCAGCTTAGTTAAGTTAAAAGGAAGCTACAAAGATCATCTAGTTCAGCCTCCTGGCCACTTTAAGGTTAACAGAAGTAGAAGCATATCACTGAGGATAATATCCAAATGCTTCTTGACCACAGATGTTCATGGAATGACCATGAAAGCTACCTCTCTTTCAGTATTTTACCACCTTTACAGTAAATAAATATTTCCTAATGTCTGGTCTGAACATCCCCTGATACTCTGTGCATTTCCCATGTGTCCTGGCAACAGTTATTAGAGAACAAAGACCAACAGTTCCCTCTCCCCCTCCTCAGGGCATTATTGAGGAGCAGTGAGGTCCTTTCCCCAAACTGTACAACCCAAGTGTTGTCCTCTCCTCATAGGACATGCCCTACAGCCCTCTTACCAACTTTTTCTAATAGTTCTCATTTTCAAAAGAAAAGCACTTAGTATTGTGTTGGGAGACTATTCCATGCTGCTTCTCTGTCCAGTGTTTTTATGATAAGAAAAGCAAAAATGCAGAGCTATATGGTCAATGAAGTAAATAGGCTAAAACAGCCAATCTCACTTTTTTAGGATTACTTCATCACTCCCTGCAGCCTTCTTCTCCTGTTTACTTTGCCTATATCTCAGATTAGCTTTGTCCACTCTTCTCGACTGTGTCCACATCCTGTAATGAATTCCGGCTTCCCTGTGTTTTGGTTCTTCCCAGGGAATAGAAGAAAATATCTATTCACCACAGAATAATCCACTTACCTTCCAATATACACTGTCTCTTGTCCATCTATAAGCTCCTTAGATTCTTTTTATCTACACCTCCTTTCTCTTTTCCCTGAAATTACTTTATAACTCCGGAATTTCCTCACTTTTACTTTTCTCTATTTTCTATACTGGCAGTATAGAAAAGTCAGCTTTAAGAATGCATACTGTCTGTTGACTTTTGCACTTTAGCATATTCCCTTTCTGTTAAGCCTCTAATAATTTTATCAGTTTAAAGTCACTGTTATTGTCATGCTTCATTCCATGCTAAATTACTGGAAAACTGAATTATTTTACTTGGAACTCCAAACCTTATTTCTGTGGTATTCTGTTTGCCATCTTAAAACTGTTCTCCTGAATGTTTAGCACAAGGGAATCTAATTCTTGACACACATTAATGTTATAAACTATTTAATTGAAAGTCAAAGGTCTTTTTAATTCCAATTACACTGGGCATGAACAGGTGCAAAACAAATTTCTAGTCTGTGATATCTATCTCACTAAATTTGTCATAGCACACATGCACAGAAATAATTAATACTTATATATTCAGACTCATACAATTTTGTAAAGAAACCTGCCAAGTGAAATGGAAGTATTTTCATGAACAGCTTATAGTATGCAAATGAAATTAAGTTATAAATACAGTGATGAAAAATCCTACAGGGAAAAACGTGTTCTTAGAATTTGAGGGTTAATGTTTTTGACTTTGTTATAATAATTCATTGATTGACTGGAGTTTTTATGTATGAACTATTTTTAAGGAAATGCTAATAAACATAGGCTTGTTACTCTTCTTTGTTCAGAGCCTCAAACATGCACTTTGAAAGACTTTCTTTGTGCAAATGGAGACTGTGTTTCAGCAAGATTCTGGTGTGATGGAGACTATGACTGTGCAGATGGCTCGGATGAGGTAGGCTTCTTTCTGAAGAAATATTTGAGAAAAATGCTAGGCTTAGATTGCTTGAGAAGGAATTTCCTAAATATGATTTTATAAGAAAATTTGAGGTGAGTTCAAACATCATATAGATTTCTTCACTAAATTAAAATTAAACTTCTTGAATTAGTTAAGCTAAAAAGAAAGCGAGGCTTAAAATCGAGTCATACTTCTCCTTAGTCTATCTTCACCTTTTTGGCCTCATCAGTGATCCAGTTCTCATCCTGTGTATATTTTGCACCCAAGCTGGGGAATCTTTGCTTTCTGTCCCAGCAGCATATTGGTTTGTGTTTTGTATTGAGAAAACATAGGCTGTTGCTTGAGAAGCAAAGGCTCTCTTGGTACTTGTTTTGCTCTTACTCAGTTGCTTTTTGTACCTTTTGTCTCTTCTCCTTTCCTGCCTGTGCTGGAATTCAGCTGTTTCCAACTTATTTAGAGGGTTCAAATCACAACTAGTAAATCAAACTTAGAAAGCTATTTTATATAATGAGACTTGGACATATTTCATAGTGGTAGTGGTATGGACAGTAGCTTTTCTGATTAGCTATATATTTAACTATGTTTATATTAACTGTTTGATCTTGAATATATACTGTTTTTATTGTAACAGAGGTATTGTGAAACAGGCTGTTCAAGAGATCAGTTCCAGTGTTCTAATGGTCAGTGCATATCAGCAAAATGGAAATGTGATGGTCATGAAGACTGTAAACTTGGGGATGATGAGAAAAATTGTGAACCAGGTATATTTTTTTAATTAAATAAAGTCTATTCTTTTGAATTTGTATTATTGTGTCTTTTAAAACTCATTTCAATATAAACTATATAGCCGTAAAATTTCATAGGAGAATGGTATTTAATTGAATTATTTCAAAATATAACTCAGCTTACAGAATTCTGCTCTGAGAAACAAACAAAAAAAAAACACTGAGGGTTTTTGTGGTTTTTTTTTGTGATGTTCACTGTGTTTTCATTAGTCCTTTTTCAAAACTTCTCTCTAGCA
>VXAB01005742.1:34614-74022 GCA_013399175.1 Odontophorus gujanensis | reverse complement strand
AGAGGTGCTCCAGCCCTTTGAACTTCTTTATGTGCTTTTCTTGTGCTGGGAACCCCAGGCCTGGATGCAGTAGTGCAGGTGGGATCTCACAGGGGCAGAACAGAGGGGGATAATCCCCTCCCTCTCCCTGCTGGCCATCACTTTTAATGCAGCTGAGAATACAGTTGGCCATCCAGACTGCAGAGGTACACTGCTGGCTTGTGTCCAGCTTTTCAGAACCCCCCAAGCTTTTCTCGTCAGGGGACAACAAGCCTATGTGTCAAAGGAGTGCAAAGAAACTAACCAGTATCTCCTACAGACAGAGAAGGAGGTTATACCTGCTCATTGTATTTGCCTAAATTCAGGTACTGTACCTCTTGCCTTTTGTAGCACTACTGCTCCACCTCCATTTCAGCTGCCCATTTCAATGCTAAGACTTTTTTTTATAAAATCTTTTTTTTCTGAGGAGCTTCTTTCCTCCATAATGGGCCTGCTAATTTTTTACTTGTTCTGAGAAGACACATCTCCCAAGGAAAATCACATGAACTTGCAGATGAGCAACTTTTGTAATTCAGCAAATTTGGCTTTTGACAGGATTTTCAACCAGCACTCCAACATGTCCTCTCGCAGAAAGCTGAAGTCTAATTTTAGTCAAAGATGTTGGTATGTCTGTGAATCCAGCATTTCCTAGACTGGTTATGTAATCTCTTTTTATAGTGGATTATCTGCTTAATTCTGAAGTCTATCAAAAGCTGGAATCACTACCTGATATGTTGCTGTTTCCTCTTTCTGCAACTCTATTTTTTTCCCCTTTTATATCATTTTCTTTAAGATGTATGCCTTCTTGCACATCACGCAGTATATGGCTTTACTGTAGATGAGGTCAGATTACCTGTAGTAAGTAGTCCTGACACATCAAACTTGTTGACTACTTAACAACCCAGTACACCTTTATGTCTACAAAAGAACTATCCTTGTGAGGCAGAAGAGTGCCTTTGTAAATGGAGAACTAAAACTCAGATAACAAAATTATTATGACAACTGAAAGCTGTAATTTCTATGCCAGAGTTAACACAGGGAAAACACACAGAAATCACGAAGAAAATATATTTTTAAAAGGAATCTAGATTTATTTTTTTTTTTACTGAAGAGATATTAAAAATAGTAGGTTTGAAACTGATAACTTTTTACGATGTCTAATTTTTTATTTTTTTTCCTCCATATTTTTGACATTGAGCTGAAGCCCTGGACACATCATAGGAAATGATGCTGTTTTTCTTTCAAATATTCATTATGGGACAGTGAAAAACTAAAATGATCAAAAGGGTCTGGGTGGATTTCCACATTATAACCGAAAAATGAACTTGCTACAAAGTTATGTACGTAGGCCAAATTAGATACCTAAAAAAGTAATAGCCAGGTGTATTTCTAAACTAAACAGAAATTTAATGATTATAGTGCAGGACAGCATCTTTTTTCCTCTATTTAATATCACACTTCTATCATTAAAAAAAAAAAAAAAAAGTTTATTACATTGCTACTTTCTCTTCCTGAACAGATAATATACAGAGAAAAATATATTTTTGGACTGTAAAAAAAGTATATGAGGTGAATTGATGGGGCAGTAGGCAAACTTTCTCTTAATCAAACTCCACAATGCAGTAGGAGGAACAGAGCACATCTAAATACTGTCTCCACTATACTTTCATTACCTGACTGAAAATAACAATCTGTATTTTCTGACTGAGAAAATCATCCACTGGGGTGGAAAGTTCTTTCTCCCCAGTTCATCCAATGAGATGTATTTTCAGGGACATGTATGGGACTAAAAAATTTCTGTTCTATTTTAAACTCATCTAAATGTGGAGATAGATTTTGAAAAACAAAACAAAACCCCATAATAGTATTGAAGCCATGTGGATAATTGGTTTTCTGGTTATGGTAGTTCTTCCAGCAGGATGGCAGTTCTTCCAGGGAAAAAAATCAACCTATGTCAACATGAAGTGTATTTTTTCAACATCTTCAACAAACTGGAAGATTATAGAAAATATTTTCACTGTAGTTTAAAATCAGAAGAGATAATGTGTTGCTAATATTTCACACAATATTGCATTTCAGTTGTGAATATTTTTCAGAGTTAAACAAAACATTGGATGGAATTTCCCACTGAAGTATCAGTGAGCAGAAAAATAAATCTCTTCTGCAGGCAAAACAAACGTAATCAACTTTTTTTCTCTCTCTCTTTTATTTTTTTTTTTTCTTTACATTCTCAATTCCTTCTCCCATGGATTCTCATACAAACAAAATAGCTTCTTTGAAATTAAGTTTAAATGTTGGAGATGTGCATTTTCTACCAGAATAGTTTTGGCCATGATATCTCATCCAGTTCTCTTTGGCTAATGGTAGAGTATTGTTGCCAAATGCTGTTAAAACTCTGTCCAGGCATGTCAGACTGGAAGCTGTTAGGAGCAGAGCACATCTGAATAGGCACTTATTTATGTGCCTCATTGGAAGCAGAGCATTGAAAAATTGGCCACAGAGATATTTATTACTTGGAAACAAGGAGGCAACCAGCAAGTACACAAAACTCTTGATATGAGCTGTCATGCCACTCGAGCCAGATGGCCTTCACATGAAGATTTATAGTTTTTCACACATCTCCAATGTTCTTAGCACTGTATAATAAATGGAAAAAGAAGTCATGGTCCCTGCCCCTGTTTTTCCTGGAAGTCTGTATTTGAAACAACATGTCATATTCAGGGATGTCCACCTGACTATGCTGCCTGTTACCTGAGAACACTAGTAAATTTTTAATTCTATTCTTGTTTCTAAATTTAATACAGGAACATAACTTCCAAGGGTACACTGTATTTTTGAACTGGACTTCTATTTAAAGCCCTCCTTTTCTAAGTTTGATCTTCCCTGCATCCCGGCTGAGAGTGTAGTGTACTCAAAAATGCCAAAGCATGGCAGCTTTCTGTTGTGAACTTTAGGCTAATAGATGCTGCTGTCACAATGCTATTTTTGAGAGTGAATTTTCTCCTGCTGCTTATCTTTTTACTGAGCCATCTGGCAGATTTAGGCTGCTAACCAATGGAGATGTACTGTGCCATGTATTAATATGGATCTCATGAATCACTCAACAGGTCAGATTTAGAAAAACAAGACTTTTGCAGCAGACTTCCACTAAAAATGCAAAGTCTGGCTAATTAACAGATCCCCTCTCTGCCAAAATGTGCAAAAGGAGTGCATTAGAATGAAGTAGAGGGATGGGAACGATAAAGTCTTGTGGCTATTTAAGGAGGAAAGAGTGTTGCAATACTGCAGGGTCAGAAGTGTTACTGTGTTTCACTTCAAAGGTCCTCAGAGGAAATGTACCCACAATGAAATCACAGGGGCAAGCAGTTAAAGCTGCTAATAAGCAGCCTAACTTCCTAGCTGGTAAAGATACTGTGTACATGCAAACACTCTCTTTGCCTTTCCTATGCTATGCACCTTTCTTTGATTCCTCTGACCCAGGACAGTTGCATGACGAGCTGAGTCTCTGGGCCAAGTTTAGCTACCTGGTTGCTAATTAAGAAGCAACCTCAGAGGCTGGGGAAAAAAGAGGAAGCATCCTGCAAGTAGCTACAGCTGAATAGACATGATCAGGGGAGCCACTCCTCCACGAGATACACCCTAAATTTCTGGCTGGTGTTCTTCCAAGAGATTAAATCCTCCATTAGGGTGATCTTTCAAGGAACAATGACTGCTGTAAGTACCCAAGTGACCAAAGGGAAATACTTCTAAACTTGATTAGTGTTCCCATTGAGAAGCTGACAAAAAAAAAGTCCCTGTATTTACATGGGAGTAGACAAAAAAAACAAAAAAAAAAACAAAAAAAAAACCTCTAAATAATCTAAATCTATGAAGAAGAGGGCTCAAAGAAGATCTAGGACTATGTCCCTCCTCCCTCCCATCCCCACAAAATGCAGCATGAACAGTTGGGAGTGTTAACTTCTTGTCAGTGCTGGGATTGCACAATAGAACTGGCAATTTCCCTGCCATGACATGGGCATAGCCCTGAAGAAGACTCTGGCCTGAGAGAGCGAAGGAAATTCCTTTCACACTCCTGCACATAGTCAGCTCATATCCTGAAGCATGAGAGTGACTGTTCATAACTTGTGTCACCCTGAGGATTATGGATTGTAAATTGATGCAGCCAAAACTTTTCCTATCAGTTGCCTCAGAGGACTTTGGTCGTTGACCATGAGAATGGAAATGACTCATTCTTTGCAATCTGTTTCAGATTTGAAACTGTTATTGACTGAGTGATATTACTTTGGCTTTCTTCTCCTCTTAGCTCTTGTAGAGAAACAAAAAGAGATTTTTGTCATGTTCAAGTAGTCTCAGCCAGACCTTTCTACCCCTTTTCCAAATTTTACTTTCTCTGTTGTTGCTCAGTCACTTCAATTGCACCTTAGTGTAAGTATGTATGCACATGCATATATACTTACAGATTTGAATTGTTTAACACACTTTGTTCATGGTTGGTGTTGCTGTTGGGCCATGTCCCGGCCTCCCAGGCGAGCAGCAGTTCTCCAGTAAGCTCACAAGGGGCTCAAAGATGAACATCCCTTGTCTACCTCTTCATTTTTATGAGAAACGTCAGAAATTGTGAGTTCCTCGTTGACTCTCACACTGCCTCTAGGGAACCATCCAAGATACCATGGTAGGAGTACTGAAATGAATACAATTGTCAGCATATTGATGAGCTCAGTGCTAAAAGCAACTGATGGGATGTTTTTGCCTCAAAAATAATGTAGGTGCAGGATGACTCGTCCTCCACTATGCAAAAACCCCTTTGTCCTGTGTGGATACATAACTCATAGTCTTTCTGGAGATGCTCAGAATGCAATATTCATTTCAAGAAAGGAGGAACACACTTGGAGGGTGAAGAAGCCATTCAGAAATCATATTCACCAGCAGGACGTACGTACTTTATAGTTCTTCGGTGTATTAAAACCAGGTAGTGGTAGTGCCACACCAGACTGTCTCTTTCTGATGTTGAGCAGTTCTCTAATGAACAGTACAATAAAACAGCTTTCTAATGTGGGGCTTTGTGCATTTTGAATGGTTTAATTCCCATCATTATCAACATAAGCTCCTTGGTTGCAAGGGAGCCTGTACCAGGCAGTAGAGGCTGGGACAGCCTTTACAGGCTTGAGGTCCTGAGGTTATATTTGCAGTCCTGGGGGTCCATCTTGCTGAGTATACATGCCCCTTGGACCATGGGCTTATCAGCTGTTGCTGTAGTGAGCCTGACCATCTCTGCTGCTTGGAGATGCAGGAGCCTTATTCCTCATTGCCTTCAAGCCTCGTCTTTCCCCACTCTTAAGCTGTTTTCTGACTGTTCATAGTCAGTAGAGAGTGCTTTCATGCAATCATAGAATCATAGAATTGTTTGAATCAGAAGGAGCCCTTGAAGTTAATCTCTTCCAACTCTCCTGCTATGAACAGGGACACCTACAGCTGGATCAGGTTGCTCTGAGTCCCCTCCAGCCTAATCTTGGATGTCCCCAGGGATGGGGCTTCCAGCGCATCTCTGGGCAGCCTGTTTCAGTGCTTTACTACCATTATTGTAAAAAATACTTTTTCCTTATACCCAGTTTAAATTTCCCCTCTTTTAGTTTGAAACCATGTCGCCTTGTCTTGTCACAGCAGGCCCTGCTAAAGTGTTTGTCCCCTTCCTTCTGATACCCTCCCTTTACATACTTGAAAGTCCACTCTCAGGTGTCCCCAGAGCTTTCTTTTCTACCAGACTGAACAGCCCCAGCTCTCTCAGCCTGTCCTCATAGGTGAGGTGTTCCATCCCTTGGATGGCCAACAGGTCCATGGCTCTCTTGTGCTGAGGACTCTGCATCTGAATGCAGTACTCCGGATGAGACCTCACCAGCAGAGAGTAGTGGAGCAGGATGACCTCCCTCACCCTGCTGGCCACTCTTCTTTTGATGCAGCCCAGGATCCGGTTGGCTTTCTGGGATGTCTGAGAGCACTGTTGTCTCATGTCCAGATTCCCATCCACCAGTACCCCCAGGTCCTTTCTGGATGGGCTGTGCTTTATCTTTCATCCCTCTGCTTGTGTTAATATTGAGGGTGGCTGCATCCCAGGTACAAGATCTTGCATTTGGCTTTGTTGAACCTCATGAGGCTCTGCTGGTCCTAAGGCTGCTCAAACCTGTCCAGGTCTCTCTGGATGACAGTCTCACTCATGTGAGATCACTACCTCTCAGTGGGTTAATTCCTACCCCACAGACCAATGTGCTGGCTAAGACAAGGTGAGTGAAGGCAGAAAGAAGGTCAGAACAAGGAGAAAGAGCCAACATAAGAACCAGTGATGGTGTAGTTGTCTTTGTCTTTCATCATCTGCTTTTTTTGCCCATATCTGTGGGCAATGGAAGAGATATTAAACTGCTGTACTATTCATTCCTAATCCTGTTCTTTTGTTAAATGCCACAGGATTTTCTTTTTCAATGTGCAAATGAGACTGAATCAGAAGGAAATAACTTTGCAGAGGATGGTTTGCTTATCAGAGAAACTGGCTTTATCTACCTCTAAATGAACTTGTGATTTATTGGGTTTATCTAGCAGATAGTAAGTTGAAACAACTTAAAGCAAATGGCTTAAGAAATTCCCCGGTATATTGTGCTTCCTAACGAGTGGAGAAGGCATGTGCAAACATGAGTGAGCATAGTTAGGACCTTCTTCCCAATTCTGCACATTCCTGCGCAGAATCTTTCTGCTTTACATGCAGTTGAACTGAAGAAATGGCCTGTCTTGAATTACATTTTGGATAAACTAGGCGTGTAATGTATCCAGCCGGCTTTGTTGTTCATGGCTGTCACTTGTATAACTGAGCAGCATGTTTCTTAGGCATTGCCAGGTTCAGAGGCATCTCACAAGTACAGTCTGTTCTTAAAATGAAATGTGGTGGAGGAAGGTGGCAAAAGGGAGGGAAATTAGAGCTTGTTGGGCATATTCCCTGTGCCGTATTAGCATTTCAGTTCTTGGGAGAAAAGTTAGGGAGACCCATTCTGGTTTTAATTGCCTTCTCTTTGAAACATTCTGTGATAATAATGAAGGGCAAAATTATTCTACCATTCTGTCATTGTTGGATTACTCCCTGCCCTAAGACTCAGGGGAATGGAGAAGCTCGCAATTTGTACCACTGTTTTCCCAATGATGTCTCTGCCTCATAGCAGCAATGAGTAATATCCTTTCTTTGCATTCACTATGCCAGACTGCCCCTCTCTCACATCTGCAAAAGCATTGCCTGGCACAGGGAGTGAAGGTAGCAACCTTTCAAGCATTAGAAGCCACAGCACAAATGCATCAAAATATCTGTGCAGTCTGAGTATCAAACATCAAGATTTGCAGTAGCTACTTCTGTTCAAGTCCAGGACATACAGCCTGGCAGATGTGTATGAAAGTGCAATCCTACAACCAAGCCGTGGATCTGAAACATTGAAACTTGTGCCACACAGTAAGGAACCTCTTCCCATCCAGGTCTTGTCCCCCTTCCCTAAACTTCAATGTCCTTCCAAGTAGCTTGACAGGATTTATGCTTTTGCTTCTCCCAAACCACTCCAGATCTTAGAAGGTAATGTAACTAGTTCTTCCTTCTCTTTCCATCATTCAGAATACTATGACTGGAGGTTACAGCCATTACCTTCAGAGTCTTCTGTCATATTAAACTGACTTTTTGCAGCTGTTGCATCAGAAAGGACAAGAGCAGTGGTCTGGCTTTCCCCTCACATGAAAATGCCAAGAACACAAGCAGAACTGAGCCCTGAACAGCAGTGAACAAGTCTTTCCATTAATCCACTAATTGTTATTTCCTACTCCCAAAAAGGCCATGGTGTCAGAGTCAGAGCTGGCATTGTAGAGCATCATCTGCTTTCTGTGAAATCAAACTTAATCCTATTAGTACTTAAGGTTTTCCATGGCAACTGCAAAGAACTTGAAGATATAGACGTACAAGAAAAATCAAAATATCTTGACACTGATATCTAAGACCCATACATGACTTAAAATCTCTCATAGGTCCACATTCTTGATTGCATTTGCTCATCTTCTTAGGCACGACTTCAGTACTGAAATATGGGCTGTATAAACTTGCATATCTTGGGAAGAATAGCTTTAAGAAGACAAAGCTGGTGATTCTGATCTGCTGGTTTTCACCTCTTCGAAGTACCTACCTATCACTTTGTTCCTTATTTGTGATCCCTTTGGAAGGGCTTTTACTCAATCTGCAGATGACTTTCTGTTTGTATGACTCAACTGCTCTATATTTTAATCTGTGCAGCTGGTTCTTTGAAATGAGATGAATGGAAGTGCAGAAGCCATGAAAGATCTACAGAAAATTTGTACCACATTTTCTTGAAGTATTTGCAAAACCACCATGTAGAAGGTCTAAACCAAGCTCTGTTGAGTCTCATCAGATGCCACAGCAGTAAGGTGAGCCCAGAGTGAAGATTCAGCCCTTTCCCTTGTAACACTGAGAATCCAGGACTCTGATTTCACAGTTGTGAAGTGTCTTCTTTAATTGCACTCAGTAGAAAATGTGATGGGCATGTATACAGTTGGCATGGTGAGGAGTGGTGTGGTTGGTGCTCCATGTGACATAAGGCTGAGGGCATTCCTGAACTTGGTTCTTTTTGGTGAGTGCTCTGACTGATTTTATAAGAGCATGAACCTGCTGCCAAGCAAAGTTGTTTTCTTACAAAAGCTTTCAGCAATGCATGGGACAAAGAAGCTACAGTACATTTTCCGGAGCTTTATAACACCACAAATGTGGAAGATTAAAAGTCAGAAATTTGAAATGGCATAAATACATACTCCACTGGAAGAAAGATTGTTTAGCTTATAACTCTCTTCTGGTATTGTTTTGTTGCTAAACAATAGTATAATTGTTTCCTTAAAGGCCTGTGCAAATTGCTTGTACAATTGAGAGCAGAGGATGGAAAGCATTAGGGAAAGAACCCTGAGAGGAACTTCAAGGTGTTTGTCTGACCATCTCAGAGCAATCCGTCACAAACAAAACACTGCTAGAAAACATGTCGACTCTTCAAGCTGTCCTGAAAAAGGAGCCAAAGTAAATGAACACAGTGGGCCTGCACTCAAGGGTATGCTTGAAATAATCAAGTTTACCCTGGCTCTCTCAGGTGTGACTGTATAAATGGATGATCAAACTCCTTTGTTTTCTGTCTTCTTCCCAACAAGTACCTTGAAGTCCCTACACATTACTTAAATTCAGCCAAATACATCAAACTGCACATAAGACTCTTTCATAACATTCCCACAACCTGTGTTAACATGTCAAGCATTGTTCTCTGATTAGCAAGTACCAGCCATACAGAGGTTTTTGTTNCAAACTGCACATAAGACTCTTTCATAACATTCCCACAACCTGTGTTAACATGTCAAGCATTGTTCTCTGATTAGCAAGTACCAGCCATACAGAGGTTTTTGTTTTGTTTTGTTTTGTTTTTTGCAGGGCTTCTTAAAGTTAACCTCAGCTGGTGAAAGTATTCTTCTTTTGTTTGAGTTCACAGTAACACACTTCCGCTGACAGTGAGGCAAAGCTCATGGAGTGTCCGTCCCTCTAGCATGATGAGAAAATACCAACGCTACCAACATGTCAAAGTATATTCAGATGGGACACAAAAATGCTTACATTTTGCTTGTGTTTGTATGTGCATTACAGTTTTACCAGTACTGCTATGAACAACAGGGAATTTGTGGCAGCTTTAGTTTCCCTGTTTTCATGGTAAGAACTAACTGTCCTGGAACACAGCCTATTTAATGATGTGCTTCTGGTCAGCCCTTGAGAAGTGTGGGGAAGGCAGGAAAAAGAGGGTTTTGTGACCTTCTTCTCTCTGGGAGGAGCAGATCTTCAAGGTCACCATCACAACTCTGCCTGGTGCTGTACCAGGCTCTGCCATGAACTCTGCCTGTGCATGGGCTGTGCTGCCAGTGCATACTGTTCCTCTTTAGATACCCGTTGGTTCTGCAGGCAAATGACCTAACTGGAAGAAGCATTTTTGTTTTGATCTCCTTTTTCTGTGGCCCAAAGCAGAAGTGTTTCCATTCTTTTTTCAGAATTTTCCTGAACATTTCTTCCCTGCAAGAATTGCAAGGACAAAGTGAGCCTGATTTTCATTGATATGGCTGCCTTGGAGAGATGTTTTTGAGGTGGGTAAAAGCAGTAATGTGAGGCTGATGGCATTTTCAATGGAGATAAGTAAGCACATCTGCTATTCCTACATGGTGCTTGCCAACACTGGCCTATTCTCTAGTCCCTTGTCATTCCAGGAACCCCTGAGAAAATGTCAAGACAAATATTCCCACTGAAGCAGCCCTTTTCAGGTTTTTCCTTAATGAGTCCAGAATCCCCTTCGGGTTAGGGTACTTGCTTAAGCTTTTGCAGG
Source organism: Odontophorus gujanensis (assembly GCA_013399175.1). Lineage (NCBI taxonomy): Eukaryota > Metazoa > Chordata > Aves > Galliformes > Odontophoridae > Odontophorus > Odontophorus gujanensis. Next base: position 63,574 of record VXAB01005742.1, on the reverse strand, counting down.
ATATCAGTAACAATGTAGTGAAGTGATTATATCTATCAGAGGAAGGAATAGGAAACACTGAAGTAGGGAAACAAGTGAAGGCATGCAAAGGTGCAGATCACAGCAGATTCTCAATGAGTGGTATAACAATACATGCAGAACCTAATGGGCAAAGCAAGACCATGTATAATGTAGATCTATAACTAGGAAACAAATAAACAAACAATAAAAACAGCAACTAAAAATACCATGACAGCATGCAGATTAGCACAGAGCAGATCCTCAGACAATCTTTTAATTTCTCTTCAAATCTTTAACAAACTGATCTTTAAATCTTTTACAAACCAGTGGCTAAGCAGTGTTGTGTATGTGCCCTACATTAATATGTTTTTATTTAATCAAAGTCCAGAGTAAACAGTCTGCCAAACAGGAATGAAGATAAATAGTTTTCACAGCAGACTTTTGAGGTGGGAAAATTTATTCTGCAATAACCACTACCCAGTGTGAACTCCATTGTCCTTTGTTACATTTCCCTTTGTCTGCATGACAGACACCACTGGCAGTTGTCCTCAGAGCAAACATATAGACCTTCCTATTATGTCCGTGTCTTACCCACTAGTCTGAAGGTGAAGGCAGCCTTTTCCCCATGGAGGGAGCCTTGCCAGTGCCAGAACAGTCAAACTAATTGCCAGTGCACGAAGTTTGAAACAGGATACCTTTGCTGTTGAATCTAGGAGAACACAGCAACACTTCAGAGATGTTGTGACAAGAAGCAAGCTAATGTGTAAAGTTATAGCTAACTCCTAGGTCTTGTTGGAATTGTTACACAATTTACAACTCAGACGAATGTGGGATCTTCACAAACAAATAGTGAATGTTATTACCTGCATGACAAATGTTGGTAAGTTAAGACAAGACCTAATAAATGAGTGAACAAAGGAAGAAGAAGGAATGGGAAAATTAAATTAAAGAAGCAAAGATAGGAAAGTTATTCTTGCGGAAGATATGCATGTAATTATCGGTATTTGGGAATGATTTGTGTTTTAATTTCTAAAATAAATTGTTTAGAAAAAGATAGTGGTGCATCCTGTCTTCATTTTAGACATTTGCAGTTGGCAGTCTTCTGTAGACTTCGCAATGTGATCTTTAAGGAAAGGTCTGATATTATGCAGAAAGGTAGCCTTAAGGTACACCTTCAAAAAGCCATGCATTCAAAAAAGAAGCAGAATGAAGAAAACATAAAGTAATCTTTTGGGCAACAGGACAAATGGACACTGGAAGCTGATGTTGCTACAGAGGCAGGAGGATACACACAAGAGAGGAAATAAGTTCTTGTGCTTCAAGCGGTATTGAACATAACCTCAGAAGATTTGAACTTGGGAAACCAGAGAAAGTTTATTTGTTCAGAAAGATAAATCTGGAAGATGATCTCAGAAACGCTTCTTTATGTGTCTGATGTGGATTTTAGATCCCCAGCAGAATGCTATAGTGGGCAAGTGTGAAGATGAAGATCTGAAAGTTTTAGGAATACGAACAGAAGAAGAGAACTGAATGTTGATGATGGTATGTAGGAGTGAATGTCAGCACTTTCACGCTGCTTAGATGTTAAAGTGAGTGGAAGGAACATTGTGAATCTATCAACAGATAAAAAGGAAGTAAAGAAAAATTAAGAGGCAAGTGAAAGGACTGAGCTTTGACAGTACTGGGTCACATCTTCAAAGCATGTTTCGTGGTGAAATTTCACTGATGTTAGCAGAGCTCTTTTCATTTTACACAAGCTCAGGATCTTACACTACCTGAAAGAAATTTAGGTTAGAAAGTGGTGACTGTGAAGACAAACAAAAGCTGAAACTGTTTGACAAAGGAAAATGTTATGACCTTTCCAACATCAGAGGCCTTAAGGAGCCATGTGCAGAAGAATATGTAGGTGTAGCTCAGCGTGCCATGGGGCAGGAGACTGGACAGAGGTTCCTGCTTATTTAGTTTGAAGAAATAGGATACAAATGGGGCTGAGGATATGGCTCCTTTCTTAGGCATCAGCTTAGTTGAGTCCTGCTCTCTCCATTACAGCATAGATACTTCAAGATGAAGTTATTGCCAGACTACACCAGTAACCTGAACGAAAAGTTATATGGACCTGTCCAGTGATGTATGAAACTCTACTTTCTTGCCTGCATTTTGCCCATAATGACTAAAAACTGGCAGCGAAATCCTTTCCTTTCATTGAACACTAACATCTTCCAGTAAACAAAAACAACTTAGATTAATTGGATTGCTGACAACTAAAAAAATTTCTTATGGCTGGAATGTTGCACCTGAGACTGACTGGTAAAGCAAATATGATGGAGTAGAATAATACCAACATTCAGGTGGAAGTCCACCAGTTGTGAACCCTGATGTGAATGGATTTTATGAAGGGCTACTTTCACAGGCACTATGCACACAAATATGTCACTTGGAGGTAGCATTAACGTTAATATGGAATGGATTTTTTTAATACAAAAAACTTGTATTGCTACAAAGAAATCAGATTATTTCAGTAAAGCAATAGAAGGCATTCTGCTTTTCTCTGAGAAGGTCTGGTTAGCCTGAATGCTGCTTATGGTTCTAAGTGAATTGTATAGATTAGAGAGAGAATAAAAAAGATTAATAGTTTCATAGTCACGCACAAGTTCAGACGCATGCAGTTCATAGTAGGTATTTGGATTGCCGACATATCTGTGTCCTGATTCTGACAATAAAATATTTGTACTAAGTTGTCAAAGTATAAAATACACACCCTGCAGAAAAATTCTGTTACCAAGGGCAGTTATGGCAGATGTTGAGGAAGTTATCTGAAGCAAAAAGGAAGGCAGCCAGTTTTCTGCACTGATTTATTCTGTTCAAATGCATTTGTTTTGAGGGATCCTGACCATGCAGGCCTGGTTTTACTGTGTATTTTCTTGATCATAAAAGGTCATATCATGAGCCACAAAGTCTCAAGCCACAAAGGTCAGATCAGAAAGTTCCTCAGAGATGCAGGTGTTTTCCAACCCAAAATTTTGCTCTCTCCTGTTTCATACAGATCTGATTTTTTTATTTGCAAGGGAGTTTTTGGATGAGTGGTTTTCTTGTGATGTCTTCTCCAAGGATATCACCAAAAGAAGTTTGTGTGACCTGATACCAGAAATAATAGAAAACAGAAAACTGTAGTAAACAGTTGTATATAAGAGGTTTAGTTCAAATTGGACTTTATCAGCATGTACAATTCGGACATCCATTACCAAAATTGTTTGTGCTAAAGAAGTTTCCTATCTTTATTCTGACTGGTTGAAATCTGAGCACAAGGGGAAAGCACAGTTACACATTTGAATAAGCAGGGCTCATGCACATCAGCCAATTGCCATTTCCTGATCAAATGAATGAATGGCTGATTAAACTCTGTATACATGGTGATAGGAAAATAGAAAATCAAGTAACAGACTGGAAGTGTTTGGTGGAAGAACAGGGTAGCCCAAAGCTCCTTGTATTTCTGGACTATTGGCAGTTTCCCAGAGATGGGTAGAGTCTTCTTCACATAGTGAGACAAACAGCTGGACCACAGATGACAGTGCATGCTGCCGCTCTTCTCCATCTGTATTTGCTGGTACTAAGATGGCGTGTAAAATGTGTCCTTCACTTGCCTGTCCTCATCCTGAGCAATTTAATCTAGTGCCAAATACATGATTTCCTTATGTTGAGTCATAGAATCACTGAATCAGTAAGGATGGAAAAGATTTCTAAATCATCTCGTCAATGGTCTGCCAACCACCAATATTGCCTACTAAACCATGTTTCTAACTACTACATCTGCTCTTTCTTTAATCCCCTCCAGGGACATTGACTTCACCAACTGCCTTGGCAGCCTATGCCAATGTACCACCACTCCTTCTGAGAAGAAATTCTTCCTAATATCCAACCTAAGGGAGAATTGAAATGTTTTCATGTTTCACGACTGGTAGCCTCGATCTCTCTAAACAGCAGTAGAAAGAAAGAACAGAACAGTCTGCCCTGTAAGGGTGGTGTTTGGGTGTCTTCTCCATCTCAGACACTTCTATGACTGTCTAACACACAGTACTATACTGGAGTGACTGTACATGGGTAGAGAAGAAAAAAGTTGGGTTCCTTTGTTCCCTTTGCATGAGCAGTTCAACATGGCAGAGACCTTCCCCTTCCCCACTTGTGACAGTGAGAACATCTCCACCAGTGATGGTCCCATGTCCTCTCCACATGCTTCTTGCAGCAAGCACAATTAACCAGTGCAGAAGGAATGTTAAGTATCAGGAGGTCTTGTAGGTTAAGGGCTCATGCACAAAGTAAGGAAAATCTTGAAAAACTGAAAAAAAGAGATTCCCTTCCTTCAGTGAAGCATTACTCAGCTGTATGCAATGTACTTCTGAGCTTCTTTCTGCACCTCTGCCAAGACTCGAGGGAGGGAAAATCAGGACAGATACATGAAAAGAGTAAAAATAATATAACCAAAAGGAAGAAGGCCAACATGTCTTACATCAACCTGAACTCTCCACACTGGTGTTTATCTGTCTGACGTTTTTCACAACGAACTGCAGCAGAAATTGTATGATTAAACTGTATTTCAAAAATTGTCAGCCCCAGAGCATCTCTGTGTTCTCCTCTTGTCTTGTCCTGTTGTATAACTGTGTGTGTCAGGCCAGGAGCCAGAGCTGACGTCACGTTGCGGAGGACTGCCCTGGGTCTTGCATAACCTTAATAGGAGAGCTACTTAGAAACTGTTTAGGTACCATTAGAGAGGTTGCTCTTCTAGCCACTCTATTGCACTAGGGAGCACAGACATTACAGATCAGGCAGAAGTATTAATTGCTTTTGCATTATTTACATCTGCCATGGGGTATTTCAGTGATACTTCAGGTCCTGGTCCCTAGAACTGAAGCTCTAACTGCCGTAAATGATGGCAACTGGCTGCAGCAATGCTGCATTTTCCCCAGGAGTGTTGTGTTATGTCCAGATGGTTTGTGATTACTTGGTGTGGTTAACATTAAAAATATCTCCATTGGGCTGCAGGCAGGTTCACAGTTTGTGTCTGGAGCTGTAAGTTTTAAGTCCCCTGGCTAACAACCTCTAACTTACTTGTTTCTAGCTGGCTGTTGTTGCAAAGGATGATTGTAGCCTGTAAAAGTGCGAGAGAGCGAAAGAGGAAGTAAAATACATACAGCTGCAGATTTGCTTGAAAAATGTGTGCTTCTCACCATACCAGCTGTCATGCTTAGATTCACATTTCTGCCCCTTAATAGGCAGGGTCCGCATGAACCCTGACATGATGCTGGGATGAGTCTTGAAGCCATATGAAAAGCTGCCAGTCTCTATCTGCCCTTAGCACCACCTTTCCCCTTGAAAGGAAGGATTCAAGATGTAGACACAGAAATAAAATGCAGCAGATGGCTGTACTACTTTTACAGTGCAGAAGGTGACATGCACGCTTCCTGGCCCATGCACCTTTCTTTGTGCTTAAGGAAGACATGACACTATTCAGCTCTGAGAAGGAAAAAAAAATGGAAAAAATGGGTAACAGAGGTAACAATGAGAATCTTCCACCAGGTGAAATGAGATTCTTCATTCTGCACTGTGACATAATATTCCCATACAGGTACACATGAACACACTATAAGCAATATCATAACAAAAATGAAATATTTTTCTTCCTAGTATTGCAGTATGTCCCTTTGTATTTATCAGGGCAGTGGTGTTATTTTTAGGATATTAAACAAGATGTAACACTACTTTGTCTCATTTTTCTCCTATAGCATAGAGAAACGATTTTAAAGATGACAGCTCCGACATTTATTAAGTGAAGATTTATTTTGGTAAATTTATTCCTGCTGTAATTATGCTGACAAAACCTCAATAGAAAGCTCTCTCCTAAAAACTTTGAGTGCTGTACTTTGTACTTTCAGGCTGATTGAGAGGAATTCTTTGCTGCAGAAACCTTTCATAAATGGCATACTGTTGCCATTCTGCTTCCATGTCATCCCAGCAATTTGTTATTTCTTAACAGGACGAGTGGGAGGAAATAAAAGTATTGAACATAAGCATTTACTCTTTTTTGTCCACAATTCTACTTTGGCAGCAGCAATATATAAATTCTTTTGAAATAGGTGAATTACTATACCACAAGAAATCAGTTCACAGAAGAACAATTTGCCCTATGGATTCTGGTGATTTTGTAACTATTTGGGTCACTGTAAAAGGTTATGCTACCAAAAAAAAAAAAAGCCAAGGAAACTCAGAATAGCTTTGCCATACAGAGTACTGCCACTAGCTGTTTACCCACAGTGACAGAAACAATTTGAGATCATTAAGTACCTAAACAAAGTACTCCAGGCTCCATAATTTTCAAATAGCAGCTGATTTTAATTTTTTCATTGGCATTTATACACATGTCCTATTGCAAGCTTGATTCATTTCTTTTCACACTGGAAAAAATGTTAAACCTGGAATGAGAAGTCAGGAATGTGGGAATTCATACATTGCGTGCGTATGTGGTTTAGTGGTTGGTGCCATTTGTACACATCACTTACTGGGGAAGTTAAATCACTTTTGGATACAAATTTCAGCAACTGCTTCCAAAACTCCATACACTTCAAAACTTTGAAATAACATTCTCCACAACCTGTTATTGAAATAGCTCTTGCCAGCTCAAAGCAAGCACCATTTTCTGAAGCAGAGATTTCTCTTCTTTTGCTGTACAGCCTGCAAAGTGGCGTTCTTTACTTGCAGTTCTACAGACTAGCTCCCGAAACTGGAACTGACTGTCTTCTTTCTGCTGGGAACACAGTAGCTCTTGTGTATGGAAGGTTTTTTGTGTTTTTTTTTTTTTTTTTTCCTTAACGCTCTCAGACTTTCTTCATCATCAGCAATGAAAATGAATGCAGTGCTCTTCCATGTGCAAACAGGACTTCATTCATTTATGCAAATATTAAGGAAGTCTTAGAGCAGTGGACATGCACACCAGGCTCTGGCCATCTCAGTGAACTACTGTTCCTTTGTGGAGGGTGCCTCACGCAGTAGTGACACTGAATTTACATGACAAAGGAATTAATAAATATCTTTACTGCTGGCTTCCAGATGACTGGAGAACAGGTTTCAATAAAAGGCATCATGACTCATGCACCAGTTGGCAAAATAGTCTTCCATCAGTGGGAAGAACAGCTTTCTGAATCTACTGACTGCTTAAAGGTCTGTTCCTGCACTGCTGGACAGAAACAGAGCACTGCAGCAGCTGTCACTTTGTGCAACCTACTGTAAGGAATCTTCTTAAGCAGGGGTTGGTCTGGGTGATCATCAGAGGTCCCTTTTTACCCCTACTATTCTGTGATTCCGTGCTGGGGAGCAGTGCCACCCTAGTGCGTTTGCTCTGTTGGACATGGGTCTGCTGCAGTTGTCCTGCATTTACACCACACAGATGCAATTGAACTGCCCCAGGGAAGCAGCTAGCTCAGGTGCCTTGCATTCGTCCTACCATCCTGCAGATGGATCTTAATGAATTTTGTTTTCAAGGACTCTTCTCAAAAAAAAAAAAAGGCTTGGGTGAATGCTCTGCGCAACTAACTTTCAGCAGTGTCAGAGTCATGGGATGCTGGGGTCTCAGTCCCAGAAACAGGTTATGCAGTGCCTGCAGAAGCTTCATGGCCTCCTCACTGCGCTTCTACAGTGGACTTGCTCCCACCAGCAGCTCAGTGTGGCTCATTTAGTGTAAAACCTTATCTTACCTCCCTCTGCCACTGTCTGCCAGCTGTGTCCAGCCTGTCAGACCAGGGCTCCACAGCTCTTGCCAAATATGCAGGCTTTTTAGTGCGTTCCCCTCATTCCCATTATAAAAAATCCAGCTGATGCAAAGATTGCCTCTCTAGGGGAACTCATCTTTGCTCAGCAATTTTGTCACTGTAACCTTCCCAATGGAGTTTAATTATGTGCTTGTGATTAAGCAATTATGCATTATCGGGAACAGAGTAAATCAAGCCTTTTATCTCCACTAACAGGATATTTCCTGTGAGCGTTCCTGCCAAAAGAACCTAGGGGGGAAGATGGGATGATTTTCATGTTATGTAAGCATGTTTATTTAGGGAGCTGGCAGCACTGCGCTCTGCACACAGCCATGTCTGCTCCAGCCCCCACACACCATGGGGCTGGACCTTGGCTCTGGCATCGTGCTCCTGCAGGGTGGTGCTGAACCTTCACACCAGGCTGGTTCTGGAGGTGCAATAGGCTCACAGAACCAGGGGCTGGCTGGGAGAGCTGCTGCTTGGCATGCACGGGTTTGGTGGGTGGAGGGGGGACCCGGTGCGGCTGCACACTTTACGCGCAGATGAAAGAGGAAGGAGGCCACCCATGTTCTGCTGTGCTCTGCATTCAATTAGCTCATTCACTGATGGGCTAGCACCACCAAATGGGTTTTCCCGCTGATTGATCTCTTAATGTAAATGAGCTCTGGTTTTAAACTCAAACCATACACATTTTTTTTCCCCTTGAAGCTACTCTTCTCTGATATGTGGTGCAGGGTGTATTTGCTGTCTTGGTAGCATCTGCAGCACTGTTGAACTTGAAGGCCTGCACGGTTGTTATTTGTAGAAACAGAAGTGGGATGGCTGTTGCTTCAAAATGTCTGTATTTAGTTATTATTTTTCTTGTCTCATTCAGTTCTTTCCTCTTGTTCCTTCAGGCATTTTGTGCAGAAATAATTAATATTCTTTCACTTGGTACTAATAATACATGTGATTTTTTTCCCATGTATGTCTGCAAGAGCTAGACTAATCAGTAATACTGATGCTTCAAGGAAAGTGAGATTCCTTCATGTATTGTAAAATCTAAGAGTGTGTCCCTTTTTTAATATAATTTATCCCTTTATTGTAGAACATTTCTCCTCTTTGTCATTCATATGTTCCCTGTTGTCTTTTCAGACCTCGATCAGAACTTTGCCCTCTGTTTCTGTAGAAATAATTACTTATTTCTTAGTGGCTCACTTCTCCTGAGCCAAAATGTCATGTGAACAGAGCCTTTGGGGCTGCAACAGTGAAAAAGCAATAAACGTATTATAAACCATTAACAGTGCTAAGAGCTACGGAAAAAAACCCCACATAGATACTTTTATACAATCCATTAGTAATGGATACACCTAAGAAAAGGAATCTGATAACAGGAGTTTAAGTAGAATAAGTTTTAATGGAATTACACCCACCTTCCAAAGCAGACTGTACTTTATAACCCCATATCTCTGCCAACCCCCCCTCCCCCCCCCCTGAAAGATTAATTTCTCTGTACTGAGAAAAACAGCAAGATAATGTGGTAAAAAGGCATTCAGTTCTGAATATTCTTATACTTGCCTTTAAAAAAAAAAAAAAGAGAGAGAGAGAGAGAAATGCGGCTTTAAAACCTTGTTATTATCATAAAATTGAAATTTTTATTAGCCAAGTATGGTATTTCAGAACACTGCTATTTAACATCTAATCACATTCAAATGGAAACTTCATAATAAATATTTATGAAGACAGAAGCTCATGACTTTTGAGATTATTTCTATTAAAAGTAACATAATAACCCTGTCTCTTTTTGTTTCTCCATGAAAACTGGCAAGAAAAACACTCAGGTGTGGTTAAAGAGATTATAAATTCCTGCTGCTGAGTATAAGTCCAATCACATTTGGATACATAATTTTTAAAACAGTAGTTAAAATAATTTAGATTAAAATTGTCCTTTGGTGAACTACTGTCCATTTATGCTACTTCGTACCTTGTTTTCTTTCAAACAGCCAAGGAGGATGATGAAAAATTGTGAAACAATTCCAAATTAGCAAAGGAGAAGACAGTTGTATAAATCTGAGATGTAACAATCAACAGACAGAGCAGGAGTTCATTTGCAGTGCTGTCTGTGTTCCATTACAGGTGTTGGTGATCACAGGCAGTGCTGACACTTGTGCTCAGTGAGGCTTGCATCTGCCACACATCCCTCTCTGCCATGCTTTGGGGTACACGTTCTTCAAGACATGACTTAGGTCCTTTTGGAAGTCTGGGGGGGAGTGGGTCAGTGATCTGAGTTTTATTTAGAATGTCAAAGTTGTGCCTGAATGAATTCTTCTAGAATGCTCAAAATTAAATGAAGAGATACTCAGTTCTTCAGAATAACCCCAAAAAATATTGTGGTAGAAATTCTTGGGCTTTGGTTAAAAATAGCAGGCTGGCCAGACGGTACGTATAAGAGGCATCTGTAGGAATTTGAGACAGATGTGTCTAGTAGAACTGGAAGTGGCATGGAAGAAGATGCCCTGTGCCACCCAACCTGTTAGGGCAGAGGGTAGACATGCATCAGTGCAGAGGACACTAGAACTGCCAGCTTCAGTGCAGAGCCCTCCTCCACCCAGTGCCTGTCCCCCTGAAGGTGCATGTGAACTTAATGACAGTAAGTTCATCCCCAAGGGAAAGGGGAAACCCCCAAGGGAAAGGGGAGAGCAAATGCACATAGAGGAAGAGGGAAATCTCTCCTGACTGTGGAGAGATGGTCCTGGAGTCCAGTGCCCTCTTGTTCCACCCCTCACCCTCACTGCCCATCCCCATCCCTGCCACTGCTGGGCTTCACTTCAGTGACCCCCACTACCCTTCTCACTTTGTGAACTGATTCTATGGTTCCTTGGTGGCAGCTGGATGGCATCCCCAGGCCTCACAGACATCCCTGCTCCTCTTCAGTGGCACCTGCAGTGGAGAAGAAGTCACTGAAATTGAAGAGTCAGTATCTGCAGTGCTGAGCTGTTTGATTTCTATTACAGCAGTACTTGCTCCCACAGCCTGAAGTTGCTGTAAGGCCATGCACATGGTATACATGGCAAAGCGGTACCTCATCCTAACTGTACCCAAACCGAGAAGTCATTCTGAAGAGTGGAGAACATGGCTGCAAGCTGTGACAGGCTGCAGGTGCTATGTAGCCACAGAAGCGAAGTCAGTTTTGTGCTTCCAACTGAGAGTTTTTACCAAATTTTGTGTTAGATCAAGTTGTTTTTGTGCAGGAGACCCATAACAACCCGTTAATTTAATCAGTAAAGTGTGATCAAGAAGTCCTCTGAAAGTTATCATCTTCTCCCTACAAAGGTTATTGCCAACTGGTTAATTTTCTTTAGTCCAGATTTCAGAGCCTGTGGTCCATTATCTGCTTGTTGGACTGTGGATGATAAATCTGGGCTGTTTACAAACTTCTGGGTATGCATGCAGTGTCTCATCTAAACACAGAAACCACAGAACATCAAGCCTCTCAAGGCCACTCACTTGCCTTTGAAGGCATTTATGGCATCTTTTCATTTCTGTTTTCTTCCTCCTAGAACTTGGACTTGACTATTTGCTTTGATATTTAAAGAAATTTGATTCTGCTGAAGGATGTGAGCAACAAAATCAGCAGATGAGGGAAAAGCCCGAAATGCACAAAGAAACAAAAACTCACATAAAACAGTAAAGAGATAATAACTACTGACTTTTTCTGTAAACAGTCACGTCTCACCTTATAAAAACTGAAAGACGGCTGCAAATTTCTGTGCTCCTTTCAAAATAAAAAGAAAATTACAAACACTTCACTGCAGAATAATAATGGAATTAGGAGGTTACCAAGGAATAATCAAGAAAACACATTTAGAGGGAGGATGAGTTCAAGTAAGTTACTTACAAGATAAAATTGTAATGTTCTTAATAAGCTGTGATATCAGTAAGAAGTTGACCAGAAAGAGTTGGAAATTCCAGTGTTTATTATCCACTCTCCCATGACTCATATTCCTCATCATTATCTAGCAACACATAATGAACATGCCAGATTTGCTCATGTGGGCAAAAGATATCTGACTTTTGCAACACAAATAGTTTGTTCTGTGCTCAGAGCACCTTCAGAGGAAGGCACCCTTCATGGTGGGCAGATTTCACATGAGATTTTACTTACATTCTTCTTGGTTGAGAGTAGATATGCCAAAATGGAACCTCTATGTTGAAAGCAGATCAATAAAATCATTTTATGCTTTGTAAAAGGATGATGCATCTGTTCCTATCTGGGCAACAATGTCCTGCTAAGTTTAATATTTCATCAGAAGAAAGTGCTTGTCTTCTGGGGCTCTTGAGAGGTCTTGCTTCCTGAGGACCATCATTACAGAAGTCTTGGTGGAGGCCAATCAAAGCTGAAAGTCTTTGTCCCAGAGGTGCTAGAACCAGTGCAGTGGGAGGCCTGGGATGCCTTTTCCCCCTGTAGGAAATAACTAAGGAGCGAGGTGATGGAAGGCCGGCATGTGCCTTGCATTGCCTTTGTGCTGTGGCCAGGGCTGAGCTAAATCAATCTTCATCCTTTGGGAAACACCATGCACGATGATGTGAAGGAATCAGAGCTCACTCCCCTGAGAATGCAATTTAAAAGAAATTCAAAAAAGAAAGAAGTTTTGGCTCAGATATCCAAAATAATTTCATGTAGCTTGGAGAGATTAAGCAAAAATAAGTTGTATTTCACTATCTTGTCACCAATAACGTTGGCATTTTCAATCCCACTAAGAAGTCTGATAATCTGACTTCCTGTCCAGATGCATGAGGAAGAATAAATGTCTCACTATTAAAGTTGTAACACATAGGAAAATCTGATTTCATCCACCCCCTACTGAATGCAGCACTTGATGGAAAAAATAAAAGGGTGGTATTTTTGTGCTACCCCAAGAGACTGCAATTCCTTTGCTGTAACAGATCTCCATAGCAGTATCCCCCAGTGTCTGAGCTCTGGACTTCGTGCTTGTTGAGCAGTCCAGAGTTTTCATGCATGACCTTTCTCCCATCTTTCTCATGCCAAAAATGCATTCTGGGATCCTCTTATCTGCATCACACTTCTGTTTGCAGCTGGGGTGCTGCTATTTGGGGTTCTTTGTACGTGTGCAGAGAAATAGCAGCTCTGCAAATTGCATCATGGCACTACATCACAAAGCCAGATCCTTGGTTTTCACTTGAGAAAATTCAAAGCAAAGTTTAATAGCTGGTCAGCAATGAGCTCTGTTTCAGCCAGTGACCTAAAAGGTGAAAGAACTCATAAACCGTTAATAATTTCCTGAATCATCCAGCCTTCTCATCATGAATATTCTCATGTGGCTTTAACAACTTCTGATTTTTGAAATGTATTTTTTTTAATAAAAAAATCTTGTAGCTTTGCAGCAGCAGCATAAACTCTCAAGATGAAAAGCCCCGAACCCAATAGCTGAAGGCAGTAGGGATAAGTCGTATAGGGTTTTTCTTTCAATGTTTCTCTGCTTTACAAGAACAGTGCATGCATTTGGTTTCTGTGTTGTACCTTGGTTATCCAAATTTCTCATGTACTAGATGTACATTTCTTCTGGTCAGGATGTGACAGCTTATACTGTGCTCTTTGTACCGTATGTACAGACAATTATGTATGCGGATAAATGTGCGTCCCTTTGCTCCAGCCACTGGAGCTCAATTATGAAGAAAAATGACAGGGATGCAGTGTTTCATCACACTTGCAACTTATTGTTACCTTGCCTCATAGCTATATGGGTAAAGTAGTCTTGTGCCCTCAAGTTCAAAACTACAGCAGTGCATTCAAGATGTCTAAGCTCTTGAGAGCATTTGCTGGTATAGTGAATTAAATTTAGAGCTGTGTATATCCGGCTTTGGATTTAGATTTGAGAGATTCACCTTTGACCGGGCTTTGGATGGAGATTTGAATGCTTGTCTTGTGTGAATACATGAGCAATCTCCATTTGATAATACCTTTCATCATACCAAAGGGTATAATTTCTACAAACCTGAGCAACACTTTACTGACTTGTTATTTTTCAGCCATGGTATCTATTTACAGTTACAACTCCCTCATTTTTGTAAGATCAAGTGTCTGAGATAAGAATAATTTTAATTTAATGGTCTTGATGCAAGCAGAAAACTGGGATTATAACATGAAACACTGATATGTTGTACATGGAGATCTGGGTAAGTGGGTGTACACACAATGTAAAATGTAATAGGCTGGTGTTCAGACAGCAAGGAAGATGTGGCTTATTGGGGAATGTTACGTTTGGTCTGTGATAGCTCTTGGGTTTTCCATTTCTTTCTCAAAAATGAGGGAATTCATCTTGGAGAGAAGTTCTGTATGTCCAGAAAGATGATGAACTTCACTGTAGTGTCAATCTTCCTGGGACATTTAAACTAAGAACCAAACCCAGCGTTGTGTCAAGAGGTGCCCTTAAAGACCAGGTAAAACCAGCAGAGCCACTCTGTGGTCTCCCTGTGGTCTGCACTGTCCAGCTCATCCCCTGCAATTAGCACCCAGACACAGTGTCAAAAACTGCATCTCTTTCCTAATCGGGTTTCAAAACACACCACTGCCTCAGCTGTCCAGACTTCCTGTGCTAATGGTTGCCATGACTGGTATTCTCTTTGATCCCTTTCTGGGGACACCCTTCCATCTGCAGCAGTGATTATCCTGGCCAGAGCTTCCTGCTGAGGAAGTCCATCTGTTAAAGGGAAGAGAGAGAAACATGGAAAGCCAGTTCATTGTACTCAGTACAAAGTAACACTATACACAGGAGAAAAAATAAAATCACCTAAATGAGATTAAATAAAATAAAACAAAATAAAATAAAATAAAATAAAATAAAGAAATAAAATGTCCCAGAGGCTAATTCTCCCCTTCTAAAATAAGACAAAATGGTAATAATGTAATTTTGCAGATTTTATCTGCATTACAGACTGTGAGCAATAAATTCATCTGTTGAATCTAAGAGGAATTAAAATGACTTAGCAGCTTCTGATCTTGATTTGAAGAAATACCCCTCAGCCAAAACATAAAATGGCACCCACAGTCTGCAGATTTCTCAGACTCTAGGAGGTGTAAGATTCCACCTGGAGTAGACCAAAGCCTATCTGCTGCAGGACTTCCAGGCTTTGTGCCCAATATCAAGCACAGAATGGGGGCTCACTGTGGCATTGGTGCCCCCTGTGCCCAAGCACATATCTCCTGACACTGCTGTTGTTTTTGGACTCACCCGCCACCAGCATATCCAGTGTCCACATCCTGAGCAGTGGTGACTCCTGGTGCTAGCTTTGGACCTGAGCAAAGCCCACAGCCCCAGCACCGGGGTTTCTCACCCCTCGCCCCAAGGTCTTATATCAGTTTCCACCTAGACTACACAACGTTAAGCTGTAGTTGTAATGACATTCTATATATATTGAATATTAAAACACTGTAATTATTAGTTTCCTGGTCAAGCCCCAGATAAACAAAACCAACTGCAGTGACTGGCACCAGCTGCCCCACACAGCTCCTGCATGTAGGATCCCCAGTGGTGCTTTCCCATGCATCAGGAGTTTGCAGAATGCCATCTGCATATCTTGCAGAACACACTGTGAGAAGGTGGTCATTTACATAGGTGTTTGAGTTGCTTTACTGTATTCAGTGAGTCCTGTGGATTGGCTTTAGCTGAAGATCTGAACCTGGTGCAGCCTGAAGGCAAGAAAGGAAAAAGGAAGAATAGGAAAGGTGTGAAAGAGCAGCTCAATGAAATAATATCCTTCTTCATCTACGGCATGATAAGGGATGGCACTTAATTTGGGACTATAGTGCCCTTTCTCCCTGTCCAATAGTGGATGTGAGTGTGTATCCCTCAGATTGAAGTGGCTCCAAACAAATGAAAAACTGAAAGAGATGCAACCATGCATCTTATTTTCCAGGCGTGTTAGGAACACAGTGGCACATACACAGCTGTAGGTGAGAAGGTAGCTGTTGGCTTGCTGAAAGCTACAGATGTCTGTGTGACTTTCCTCTCATTACCAAGAGCTTTTCTCCAGAGCTTTTTGCTTTGAGTCTGCTCCCTCCGTGCCACTGATCCCTCTGCCTGGGACTTTCCACCCTTCTTGTTCAGGTAAGCATCCTACCATGGGTCACGGGGAAGACTTCCTGAAGGTGTTTTATGCAGTATCTTCTTCTGGACCTGTGGTTTCCTTCTGTGTTTCTCTTCCATCAGCCACACATTTCCATGCCACATTTCCATGTCTTTGCTTCCAAGCCTGGCAGAGTAGAAGAAGGCAGACAAGGAAATCTTCTATTCAGATCACACTGGGAACAGAAATCTATGCTGGGCAAGTTCAGAACCGAGGATGATGTAGTGCACATAAAAACTGTGGAACTGAATAAAGAGTCGGGAATGGGTTTTGAAAATCTCAATCAACAGCTAAAATGCCAAGAGCAATATGAAATAAGCCAACAACTGCAAAAGTGAGAGGAAGCGAAGTACATTTTCCTTTCTTCCTGACAGACTCACTTTTGGACTCTTCAGTGACAGTATATTAATTTTCTGTGTGTTTTGGCTTCAGAAACTATAGGAACACACACAGACATATATTCTGCTGAATCTTAAAACTTAGTTTTAATGTGAAAAAGTCAAGGGCTTTCACATCCACCAGTCTTTGTACACACTGTAAAAATATAAACATAACACCCTTAAAGCTCAAGCTGTTACCATCCCATGGACTGTGGAATCCCCACAGTGAGGCAGAAATGCAGGCACTCACCACACTGAACCGTGGTGCCAGAGGGAGATTCTGAGAAACACCATGCACTGAGATAGGATGTGGCAGACACAGAGCCTCTGCTGGGCATAGGACTGTCACCCAGCGACCCTCCCTTTACCAAGGACCACACATTCTGTTTTTCTGGTAGGGTGCAACCAAACCTTAAACAAGCTTCTCGAAAGCCTTTCTCTGCACATTCTTTGTTTCTGAGAGTCTGTTAAACTCTTATGTCCCCGCTTTTTGGTTCTCCATTAACTCTGCTGATCTGCACACCATCTCTGTTTGCAGAAGCATTTTCTTGTTCTACCCTCAAAGCCCACCTGTTGTGCTGATGCCACCACCTGTGGAGCTCAGCCCACACTGTTCCCCTGTGGCACAGGAAGCAAACAGCCCAGTGCCCAGTCCAGGCACTTCCCACTGCTGCTTCCCACCACTTCTGAAGGGGTCAGAGATTCTCTTCCCACTGCCCCAGAAACATGTTCCCAGCCTTGGCTAGCAGGCTCACACAACACATCCAGTGTGTCACTGAGGTGGGCTAGGGCTGTGCTGAGCAGAGGAGAAAGCAAGCCTGCCTGCTGTAAGGTGCAGAAGATGCACTCCGAAGAGCCACCTGCAGCCTGGACATGGCCTGCAGCCAGCAGTCATGCTGCAGGGATACTTGATAACTTCACTCATGCTCCGGCTGATGCTGATCGTAGCTCATGAGTGATGGAGGACAGCTGCAAGCAGGCCTGATATCATACCTTCATCCTGCTAAGGATGGCAGCACTCATGTTGCAGCCACCACAGAGGGCTTTGGGAGGGGGCCCAGCCTCCTCCCTGTGCAGCTCCTGTGGGCTCATAGCACAGATATGGGCTTTGCTTCCACAAGCAAGACAAGCAAACAACCTTTGAGGTAGAAATATAGCCAGGAGAAAGTGCAGCTAATTTCCAGTTGGAGCAGTGCTCTGCTTACCTATTTTTCATATATGCGGAACAGGTGACTTTACTGCTCGCTTTATCAGCTAAAATCTCTGCTCAGAAGGTTGCTTCCAACCTCCCGAGTCTCATAAAAATTCATTTCATGCCTATTTTCTGGACTTTTTTTACTACCTGCTTTATACATCACCATTTTACAGCTATCATCAATCATATTTCCTATTGCCTATTCCCTCTATAAAATCCCACATACAAAAAAGCTTAAAATGAACCACATTATATGCTTATTTACTAGAAAATTAAATGTTGGGATCTGTAGCTGTGAATTCCAGCTCCTTAAAAACATGTCTCCAGTATTGCTGGCTCTTGCATCTACCCATTCAAGTGGAATGGGGGTGCTGCAGGGTCTGTCAGACCTGCTCAATAAACTGTGCTGATCTTTTCATCTTCCCCATTTCCTGAGTCATCTCGGCTCCGGACCTCAGCAGCCATATGGAGTCCTGCTTTGTGGAACAATCTGAAACACACTTTCAGCTCGTAAATGTGTTAGTGTTTATAACTACAAAGGATATTTTCTGGCTATTCAGTAGGGCTTTTTTAAAATAAAAACATATTTATGAATTAAAATGTCAAGTTACTTGGTATACTATTTTGCTCATACCCACTTAATCCTCATGAAATTTCTTGTGATTAATAATGAAGGCACTGCTTTAAATAGAATTGAGATTCTGATTCTCAGCTAAAGATTGCTTTTAATCTCTTATTTTCTAGATAATATCTTCCTGAATGTATTTTCTTGCTATTTTTAAGAGAAATACTAAAACCCGAAAAATATGTACTATTGCATCTTACTGTGAGTCAAAAAAAAAAGAAAAGTAGTTGGGAGTGATGTGTCTCATTTTCAACATGATTTTATCTAAGAATTTTATTTTTTTCTTTGATTCCATCTTTTTTTTTTTTTTTTTGCATCTCAGCAACACTGAAATACTGTTTTTCATTAGCTAACTGTAGCTGCTTGCACATTGGTGCCTTCAGAGTGGGGAAGGAGATCACATCTGCCGTGCTTGCAAATCTCATTGATTTGTGGGTTGGACTTCAGTGAACAATTTTAAAATTGCACACACTTGGGTTGACTTGTTTCTCCTTCAAAGATATTTCAGAACTTTTTATGTTTCAGCGCTGAGAGGCTCAGTTAATTTTCTCAGTTCTGATATACATGTCACAGGTTATGAACATGGAGAAGGGGGAACTCATTGATGCTGAGCTGCTCCATACTGCACACAGGACAAAACAAGCCCTTGGCCTGCAATACTGCCTGCAGCCCATTCTCACCCCGGCTTGCTCCTGCTGAGGCTGCAGTGCTGGGTACTGATGCTGCTCAGCTGGGAGCTTCCAGGAAGCCTTACAAATAGTTTGCGTGGTGGAAGATGTGCTGAAGGCTTTCGGTCCTAGAAACAGACTTGGAACAGAAAATATCAGCCCCATAGGCACGCAGCATAGCATGCTGTGGGACTGAGGAGCCATGCAGGTGCCTCCAGACATGGCAATGCTGTTAAATGCCTGGCCTTGCTGGCCCAGGCTGGAGCCAAGTTGACAGAGATGTGTGATTTCTACAGCTTCAGGGAGCACCCATTTCATTCCAAGGTGACCGCACCAAGTAGGTCATAGAATCATAGAATAGCCTAGGTTGAAAAGGACCTCAAAGACCATCTAGTTTCAACCCCGCTGCCATGTGCAGGGTCACCAACCACTAGAGCAGGCTGCCCAAAGCGACTTCCAGCCTTGCCTTGAATGCCTCCAGGGATGGGGCATCCACAACCTCTCATCTTAGTCTGGAGAAAAGGAGGCTCAGAGGGGACCTTATCGCACTCTACCACTTCCTGAAGGGGGATTGTGGTGCGGAGGGGGTCAGCCTCTTCTCCCAGATTACTAGTGACAGGACGAGAGGGAATGGCCACAAGTTGCACCAGGGAAGATTTAGATTAGATTTGAGGAAAAACTTTTTTTCTGAAAAAGTGGTCAGGCACTGGAATGGCCTGCCTAGGGAGGTGGTTGAGGCACCATCCCTAGCGCTGTTCAAGAAGCGTTTAGATGAGGTGCTAAGGGATTTGGTTTAGTAGCTTAGTGGGTAGGGATGGTGATAGGAGGATGGTTGGACTAGATGATCTTGTAGGTCCTTTCCAACATAATGAATCTATGAATCTATGAATCTTTCATCATCTTACCTTTCCTCCCCTGAATCATGCCAGGACTTTGGCCTTCCCTGCCCCCTGCAAGCCAAGCTGGGTCCCACATGGGGCCCTACCACTGCTGGCCAGTAGGGTTTCCAGAAACCAAAGGGGCTGTGTGGGAAGCAGGGCTCTCCTGTTGTCTGGGGAGGTCCACTCTAACCCCCTCGTGCCACAACTCCTGCAGCTCTCAGCAGCTGTGAACACCACAGCACATCACAGCGGTGCTGCACTTCTGCCATGCAGATGTGGCCACGTGCTGCCTTGGACCCATTGGGAGCTGAAGGACATCAAAAAAGTATATGTCTCAGCAGTTACCTTTCCCAGCAGCTAGATGTTTGCCTGCTCAGGGCCACAAGGTCCAGCCCCTGGTCCTTCTGCAGGGAGCTGCTTTCCAATGGGGCAGAGTGGGCACCAATCTGCAGCCGGAAAACCTCAGCCGAATTAACAGGATGACAATGGGATGATGCAGGACAGGTCCAGGGGGATATCACTGGCACTTTGAATCTGCATGTAGTAAGGAAACTGAGCTGGTCAAATTGGGGGAGTGTTTTACAGATAGAAGTTAAATGGGCATGGGCACATCTGCTTGCATAGGAGTCAGCACAGAGTGGTGTGACAGAGGCCACCAAAATGAAGTTGCAGAGAATGAGAAAAGGGCTCACGTAGTTCCCAGTTGCTCATAGTACAAGAGATGGCACAAAGGAAGAACAAAACTCCTGAATTGAACCCCCATCCAGGAAACAAAATCAGACTGTGAAAGTCATTGTTAGAGGCTAATCCGGCAAAAAGAGCAAACAGACTCAAAAAGTGCTGGACAGAGAAGGTGTCCTGGATACATCGTACAATGCTAGTCTTGGAAGACCTTTAAACTCTCAATACCAGGGGTTTGTGCTGGGATAAACAGTCAATATTTAGTTCATTTATGAGCATCCAGCACAGTCAGAGCACAGGACTGAGGAGATCTGTGAGCTGATTAAGGACAGCTGTTATGCTGGCATGTTCACAGAACAGTTGCAAGATTATTTAATATTTGTTATGCATTATTTCACATTTCAAAATCAAAATCATGTTGTTTGTTTGTTTGTTTGCAAATTATATAAAGAAACTAGTTTGCTATAAAAAATAAGCTATACTCATGTGTTTAAAATCATTGGGGAGCTAATGAGGAAAAATTTATTCCTCAGTATATCAGAATGAGAAGAGAAATTAACTAACAAAATTTCCAAAACAAGGGCAAATCACAGAAAATTTTTCATTCCTGATAAAATGTAATGTCATTTCTTTTCTGCCAGGAAAGCAATTTCAATCAGTCCTGAAGTAGGAAATAATCGGTTTTATTCCAGACTGTTTTTTACTCTGAAACTGCAGTTCTCTAAGCCCCGAGGTCCAGGAAGATGGAAAGCAGATGTAAAGATGCACACTGGTCAGTGCGTGATGGGCAACATCATTTCCGAGGTTTTGTCACACAGAAAGAATGTAAATCATTCTGGGCAGTTTTGTGAGGCGCAAGGATTTGAACAGAGAGAAAAGACCTGTGGTAAAATTTTGTTGAGAGCCCTGCATAGTGGGAGAAATCTTCAGATAATTCCTGTGAGCTGAGGCCTGCAGTCACAAGGCCTTAGTTTATAGATGGTATTTTTAGAGGCAGTTTCTCCTTCTGTTAATTTTCATCTTTTGTGCTCCTCAGTGAAGCAAAGTGGTACAGGACTAGCATCACAAATCTGATGCTTACATGGCTGTAATCAAGCAGGCATCTGGCAGGAAAATGTCCCGACAGAAAATGATCTCAGTTATGATACTGTATGAATAAGTTGTTCTCAGGAAAATACAGATGGTCTGAGGTGGCACGGACAGAAGCACGGCTTCTTGTGAGATCCAGATGTGTGAGATGTGCCTGTATCTTCTCTCTGCACTGTGAACTGCAGCATCCCCACTTCCCCATAGGAGGACATGTCTGCAACCTCTTCAACCCAGCACTGGCTGAACTATGGGCTGGAGAGAGCTGAACACCATGTGCAGTTTTCTTCCTTACTTGGAAATTAACTTACTTGGAAATCATGTCAGGAATTGGTGCCACCTCCTGAAAGGGAGGTGTGGGACAGTATCCTGTGAAAGACAGAAGCAGGATTTTGAAGAAGGGAGGTGGGCATGGTGAGCCAGCCAGGCCCACACCTGCCACTATCCAGCCTATAAGGAATACTTACCATCAGAAACATCCCTTGAATTACGCTATGGCCAGGTAAGACAAAGCAGCCTCATGTGTCCTGCTGCAGCCTCAGGGCAATGTCCTGCATCATTGTCTGCATGCAGCATTATAGCACATAAGTGTCTGTGAATGTAACTGCCAGTTTCCCATTGTACAGCCCCCATTATCCCATATTATAAGGAGCAGTTTTCTTTGTTGTTGTTTTTTGACGTGTCCCTGGCCTTGACCTTGCTTTGAAGCACTTTAATGCATCATCCATATTGACTTTTCTATGTCAGAGGCAAGGCTGTAGCACACATCAGCACTGAAGCTGCACCGACACCATCTTGCCTGAAAGAAGATTCAGCAAGAGCAGTTCTTCTTTGCCAAACTTTTGAGGAGAATATCTGACACTTCAAGTGTTTTGTTCAGGAACCAAAATCTTTTTGGATTTGAGACGTTCATTTAAAAAAAGTTTAGAGAATCCCCTGAGGAAAGCAGACACTTCCTGTGAAAAAACTGCTCTGAGGAAAGGTGTCTTGGTATTAAAACATGCTTAGGTGTCACTTTTATTGACCAAGAGTCCTATTCAGAGATGGCTCACAGGTTGAAACATACGACCAGAACATGACAAGCAGTAAGGAGCTGATCTTGAGTGTTACTACCAGAGAGAGAGCCTGCACAAAGCCACAGCTGTAATGCATGGGAGCTGTATCTATTTCTCAGTCTTAGATCATCTCCTGTAAAGCAATGGGTAGTGCTTTTTAATTCAGAAAGTGGTAAATTCCCAGTCTCAGTCTTCTTAATTAAGGAAAAAGGCTGTACTTTAGGACAGTGCCGTCAACTGGCAAGCTTCTTAAACGTAAAGTGACCTCTTTGGCTGGAACAGCACTTTCCTGTAATTCACCTCTATGACAAATGACATTTGTGAAGGAAGCTAGAAGGAAGAATAAAAGGGACAGTCTTCTATGCTTTCCTCACAAAATAAATCCATCTGTACAGACAGCTCGTCAAAATAGGTTGTCACTCTTTTTAGACTTGTAAAGAATCACAGTTTGAGCACATTTTTCAATCTCCATAGAGATCCTAGAGCTTGGCTTACCCACAGTAGCAAAGTGTTAGGTTTTTTTGAGTTCAGCTACACACCTTCCCTTACTGCTGGGGCTTATATACTCTACTGAGTAATTTTAAGCTCTTTTTGCTTGGATAAAAAGTGTAACAGAGATCTCCCACATTGCACCCATTCATCATGCCAAAAATTTGATTTTAAAGAACTTTGATCCCCTGCATCCCATCCATTTAGCCATAAGCAAAAAATAATTTAAAATTAAAATGGATTATTTCTGTACTTAGATGTGAAAAAGTATTTTCAGCTGAAGTTTTCAAAATATTCAATGTCTGCTCTTGATAGAATATATTCACTGGAGAAATGGCATATTTGTTCTTTAAAAGGTAGCTTCAGATGCTGCTGAGCCAAAGGTCTCAGGATTAAAGAGGAAAAACCTGTAAGTTGTGAGAACTTTGAAGGCTCTTCCTCCTTTAGCAGGACAGAAAGCTGAAGAAAGCTCCCTTCCCTACAAGTATAAGAACCATTCAATGAATTGAATCTATTCAATAAAAAAATGTGAACTTTACAAGACAGTGTTAAAGATGCATAGTCTTTGTTTTGGGAGCTCAAGGGAATATCAGTTAATTTAGCCCTCTTCCTCAGTGCTGGGTTTTACTCTCTGTTATTAATTATGAGAGCTCTTTTCTACAGAGAAATGGAAGAGACAGGAAGACCTTTGCCTTTTATTCTCTGACTCAGTTTTGACTACAGCAAAGGACTGGAGAGGCAGAAAACAGCAGCAACTGCAGCTGAATAAGCTGATTAGTATAGGCAAAGGGTTGCTGGGGGTATATCTGTGAATACCTCTGCCTGCAGTTATAGATTCACCTCATTGGGCAGAAACTGACCAGGTGTTTTTGTTCAACCAGGAAAAACTCATTAGTTAATTTCCTTTTTTTTACCATTTTCATTGTATACCATGATCTTGTATACCATGACCAGGAAAAGAGAGGGCTGTGGGGAGACCTCATTGTGGCCTTCCAGGATGTAAGGGGACTTTAAAACATGAGATAGATCAGCCTTTTACAGGGGTATATTGATCAGATGAGGGAAAATGGTTTTAAACTGAAGGAGGGGATATTTAGATTAGATGTCAGTGGTAAGTTTTTACTGAGAGTGTTGAGGTATTGGCACAGGCTGCCCAGAAATGTTGTGGATGCCCCATTCCTGGAGGTGTTTTAGGCCAGGTTGGATGGGACTCTGGGCAATGTGATCTATTAATTGGCTGGCAACCATGCCTGTGGTAGGGGCATTAGAACTTGATGATCCTTGGAGTCCCTTCCTACCCAAGCCATTCTATGATTCTATGATTCTACGATCACAAATTATATCATGATTATATGATCACAAATAACAGCTACCAGCACAGAGATTTGTCACTTGTAGCTCTGTGCCTATTTATTTTCCTGTGTTCTACATAGTAATGATTTCCAAAGAAGCAAAACTATGGATTTCAAATGTATTTGCTGTTGGTTTTCTGTGTGCTTTTTTCTCCACCTACACTGAGCATTTAAATGTCCCATCTGTCCTGCTGCTCTCCTCTTTGCAGAATCGCTTGTCCAGGTGTGATAGGATCTCTTTTTCTCTCCCACTATCTACATGCATTGTCACCTGCTTTCCTACTTAAGGATGGTAGAAATACACAGTGAAAACTATGTTGCAATTTTCACGAGGAAATTAAGATAAATTATGCTTATACCAAACCCTGTGTTCCTTATACAAACATAAGTGTCATGTTCTTCTCCTCAAAACTGAGCAGAAGATCTGGGTTGGGTGAGGTCTTCTTAGCTGTAACTTAACAGTTTTCAGGTCTCTCCTCTACTGTTTAAATCTTATGAACCCTAGCTCAAGACTGTAGAAGAACACAAATAGTCTGAAGAGCAAGAACATCAAAACAGTAAGAATTCCTTAGCTTTCAAGGACAATAGAAAAGTAGGAATGGACATTTATTGTGTGAGAGTAGAAAGGGAAAGTGATTTAGGTGTTAACTCTGTTTTGTGTTTTGTTGTTGTTGGTTCTATTTATTTACAGATGTACTTCTTTTTGATGGGCGATGATCAGCTCTGCTGCATTTTAGCTCTACCATGAGAATTGCTGACAGCATTTCATAGAATCATGGAATCTTTTGAGTTGTAAGGGGCCCTTAAATATCACCCTGTCCAACACACCTGCACTGAACAGGGACACCCACAGCTAGATCAGATTGCTCAGAGCCCAGTCCAGCCTGACCTTGAGTGTCTCCAAGGATGGGACATCCATCACCTCTCTGGATAACCTGTTCCAGTGCCTCTCTGCCCTTACTGTAAAAAAGACTTCTTCCTTATGTTCAGTCTAAATCTCCCACTTAATTTTCTTATACCCAGAAAAAACAATGAAGCATCAGCAGAATGCATTTACTTTTTTTTTCTTTTTTCTGTGCTATTTGCTATTCAAACAAGCTGAACTGCCTTCTTGCTGTTATCCTTCCAGCTGAATGGAAATATTCAAGTGTGTGAGTCTTAGGAACAGTCTCCCAGCAAGGTGCTGAACAAGGCTGACGAACTTCTGTGGAGTATCACTGAGCTAACCACATACTGGCTTTGGCTCTCTGGAGCCTACAGCCATAAACAAATTCTTGCAGAGAACCTTTGTTACATTGGATTTGATTTATGTTTCCAGTTAGAGCAGATTTTTTTTAGATCATTTCCCAGCTCTGCTTCATTGCTGTTTACATGCCTTCTCCATTTCCCAGTTGCATGTAATATGCAGGTTAGTTCTTAAGAATGTATTTTTGTTTTGTGGATAATTCCAAGATGAGGGATAAAACAGAAACATATAGGGCTCCCCACCCCTTTACTTCTAAGGTGTGAAGAGAACTAAGTCCCCCATATAAGGCTGAATTTATGAAGCAGATTTCTCTATTAACAACTCTGAAGAAAACTTTGTGTTATATATTTCTATTGTTTTTCCAAAATGTATTAGGCACTTTGTTCACCTCTGAGTTCTCTTTAAATACCTCATGGCTTACTTCACAATAACTGAATAATAATCTGTATCATGATTGTGACTTGATAGTGAGCAGAATTCTTCACATATATACACACTATTAGCTTGAGCATCAATATAATTACCATCTGACTTGTTGAGTCAAGGAACTGGTTTATCAGGAATCCCCTACTGCAAAAGCAGCAGGCAAGCCTCACCCTTCTTCTGGCCAAGCCAAGTGTTTCTTGAGGAATTTTCCAGGCTGTTCTCTACACAGGTAGGTAGCAGGTGACAGGCCCATGTCAAGGACATCTTCAGATTTGGTGCTTCGTACTTTTGCCTCTGCATATTTTCTATAATTTGTGTGGAACATCTCTCTGCAAATTGCCTATGATGTTATATATGAAAATAAGAAAGGAGGTTACCACTAGGGATATACGTAATACTATATGTTCACATAGTTGTGCACTAGGCTGCAGATAAGACAAGATTACTGTCTTGAATTGCCATATGAAAGATTACTGCGCAGCCAACACTGATAAATCATTCTCCAGATTCCGTCTGAAATTGCTGTGAAGGTGATTTCGGATGAGTGCAATATCTTCTTTTCTCGATTCATAAGCAGAGGGATACAGTGTGCTGTGCTGCCTAGGAAGGTTATGAGGCACTCCACCTGTAAGAACTTCCAAGAACTGGTTAGACAAGCAGATGTCAGAAATGATGCAACATGACTTCTGCCATTGGGTTGGGGGAAATGGACTAAATGATCTTTGGGAGTCATTCAGTTCCTCTACAGTCAGTTCTGCTATTTAAAGTGTTGCTTCACTCCTGAGTGGAAAAGGATTTACCTATTAAATAATCTCTATTAACTAAGAAAACATTTTTGGCATAGAAAATACTTTTGATTTTATTAGATACTTTGAAGTGCTATGGAGGTAGAAGAAATCTGACTTACAGTGGTATGCAAAAATGTAATAATATTTCTGTTAGCTTTAAGAAGCATAAATGTGTGCATTTGTTTATCTGTCCTCTTTCATCTGTATCTAAAAAGAGCCACTGGAGTTGTATAAGGCATAAATAAGCAGCACATTCCAAGAATCCATGTCACTTCTTTGTTGGCTGCCCTTACACACTCATCTCCTCGTCTTTCAGCCATTTTATACAGCTCTGTATTTTTTCTCAGTAAACCCTTTCTGCTCTTGTTGGGCTTTCTCCTGCTGACATGCCTTTTGCTTAGGCTGATGAGATGAGGTTAGTTTTGAGAGGAATAAAGATTCAGTACATTTGTTATAATCACATCTGCACATAGACTGCTCAAATGTTGAATCTAGCTGTTGACGTGGTAACAGCTAACAACATTTAGATAATGTATGCCCCTCTAATTCTCATTTAAAAATCATGAAGCTTTCAAAAGAGATGATTGAGGATGAGTGGTGGGTGATGTGAGGGAAGGAAAGTCACAATTGAAATACTGGGATGCACCATTTTCTTCGAGGATTGCAGTTGTAGCTTGTCTATGTACCTGTTATCTGTCAGACTAGAGAAATTCACCAGTATCTATTCCATGACCTACACTGCAAGGAAACTCCTCCCTGGTTTTAGTCCAAATCCTCTACTTGCACTACTAAAATGAATCTTCCATTTATTCCTGCAAAACCACCAAACCTGGAAATCTCACAAATGTTCTTTGCTCACTCTGGCTACTCATTGTCAGTTTCAGGTTGCAACTCACTTCTTCTTTCATGTTTGAGCATGGCTCACTGAGATACAGAAAACGAGAAGACATGATGAAAATTATATGGAACTTCCCTGTGATTGTGACTGGCTGACATTTCCTTGGGCTGTGAGCAGGATCAGTTCACCTTAGATCATTAGAAACTACTTTGTCTGAGAAAGAAGTTGTATGCAAAGTAACCTGATCCATCTGGTAAAATTTCAGTTGAAAAACAATGACAAATAACAATATTGTTTCCATCCCTGGGTCAGCATCATTCTATAGCAGAGAATTTCCTGAAACATACATACAGCATTTGCCGTAATTCTGCTAATTCATCCTATATTACTAAAGGAATGGTCTTTTTATTTATTTATTTGTGTGTGTGTGTGTGTGTGTGTGTGCGCGTGTGTGTGCGTTTGTGTGTATGCATGTGTGCAAGGGCTTACGCACAATATGCACTCTTCCTGAAATCTTTTGGTTGTCATGAAGGTTCTAGATGTTATCATATATGTTCTATACGCTTTTCAGACTCACAAGGGTAAATCAATCATTTTAACAGAATCCTGGCACCTTCTTAGTCCTGTTCGATGACTACACTATAGGTACACAAAGGTGTCTTTAGCCACTTGTGTTTGAAATTTGGAATTTTGCACAGAGTTAATCTGAAGTATTTGGATATGACTTTTCTCTTTGATGAAGTTTATTATTCACATTTGAACAAAAAAGGTTGTATTGTGTGAGTTCTGCTTAATGAATATTCATCATCATAAAAAAAAATAAAAATCAACCCAAGGTAAGTAACACCATAAGAAGAGATGAACGTGATTTCAAGCATATGCCATTCATATCATGAATGCATTTGGGTTCACCTTTGTCAGTTTGGTCTTTCTCCCTCTTATTTCTGAATAGAGTTTTGTTTACCCTCTATCTAAAGCCTGTTTTTTGAGTGTGGGTATGATCCTCTCCCCTTCTCTGGAAAACCATATGCTATTTCTTTCTGCAAAGTCACTGGATCTACACGACTGTGGAACAAATATGAGGCAGCTTTAAGCAAAATGTGCACATATGCCACCTCAGCAGGTTTGCAAGGCAAAGCCAGAAACCTGCAATCAGGCATATAGAAACCCTTTGCATTGTAGAGACTAAATATACCAGAGACACGTCCAGCAGTCATCTTTGACCTGGAAGGTTTTGCCTAAAACTCCCAAGTATATGGGCCACTTAGTGGCTTGAAATCTTTGTTTCTTGATACTCCTACTGGAACTGATATTCCAAAAACATGAC